>VDFB02109042.1:58511049-58581004 GCA_007258455.2 Sequoia sempervirens
ATGGTATGGACAGAGAAATTTTCCTCATCCTTTTTCAAATGGATGGATGTACGACATGGGAAAGCTGGTTGTTCCAAATGTGTTCCCTGATGTGGACTTACTTAGAGCAGTGGCTAAAAGATATGACCCTATCACACAGGTAATCAGAGATAATGATGGAGGGGTTCTATTAGAAATTAACAAAGATGTGCATTCAACAATTTTGATTTGAGTGGTTTCAAGTGATGACTTGGTTCCTATTACCCTGGAAGAAATGAAGCGTGAGAGCAAAATTGAAATTCTTTAGGTTAATCTACTCCACCTCATCCGTTATGCTGTGGGGTTCACAATTTCACATCAACCTTAGTGACCATGAAACCTTTAGATTGGAATTGTTTTAAAAGCCTTCCTAGCTACTTTCTATTCACTATGTCAGATTTTGGGTTTCAGCCCTGGTGCAGTAATGTCAATTTCATACATGTTCATGGGGGTGCAAATACAACACCCTAACTTCTCTGTAACATATGACTTTGCTTCTTTTTTGGTGGAGAGAATAGATGAAGGATTGTCGAAGCTGCAAAATGGTGATACTAGTACTCAATTCTTTTGGTATTCCATGTTGATGCATGTGTTTTGTTTAGAATGTTGATTTCTTTTGCTCTAGAAGATGAACTTAAGACACCGCTATAATGGAGAAAGATTGCCAAGCCAGCATTTATATGGCTGCAGATTTGTCAGATAATAAGGAAAGCACTAGTTGGTGCAATTCTGGATAATGGTTTCTGCTGCAAGATTGGAGGGGCTGATTGATGGTAAAATGTGCCTTAGGATCCGTATGAAGTGCATGATTTAGCTCCAAGGAGAGGAAAATAGAATTGAGTGGTTTCACATAATTAGTGACATTATCCCACATCCGCCAGGCAATCGTCTCGGTGAATATATGGATTTCAAGGAACCCCTCATATACTTGCCATACAATGTGCCACCAAGACTAGGGTTTGCAAAAGTTATGTGGCAGATGGGGTGTATTCATGAAGATAACCTAACTGAAAGGGGAAGGGAACATTATTCCCTGATTATACAGTAGTGTCTGACTTTACATTTTCAAAGGGAGGCTGGACACATTTTGACAAATTCTTTGTTGATTACCATATGAGATTTGGTCCAAGGCGACAACATGATCTTGAAGGTTTCTTTTCTCTTTTTAGATAAAGAATAAAAAGTGGAAAATTTGCACGAGTTCAATTTCCCTGAGGATTTGATCAAGAATGAATTTGATTTAAATAGATAGGAATTGAACAAGGAAAAGTGGATAGCTTATAGTAAGCTACTGGATATTGTGCATGAAATGGATCTGAAGTATGATCCATTGATGGAATTCACTCCATACCACAAGAGAATTAATTTTTTAATGAATAATTTCAAGGAGATAATGGAGACCTTGACAACCAAAAAGATAAATTTAAGGCTAAGTCTATACATGCAAGGACAAAGTGATATGCAAATTGAAACAAGGTTAGTATGTTAGTCTACAAAAAGGTAGCCCATCTATAGGAGGAAAAAGGATACTGGCAGTGATGAGGAACAAGTAGACAGAAAAGGGAAGAAAATAATGAAGGCGCCTTCACGACTAGGCCCAAAATTCAAAGTACCTAGGGCTGTCAAAATCATTGAATTAAAATCTTCACCAGAGCGCAGTCCCCCATTACCACCACCTAAGCCAAGCCCTAAGAGGCAAATAACTGATCACCTATCTGAGGACCTCACAGATGAAATTATTGTTACTGATCAAGACATGCAGTTTGGTATGTCATCCCCTCCTAGGTCAACTGAATTGGTTCTATCCAATTTGGATATGAAGGGTAAGAGTGTGTAGGATGCAAGAATGGAGGATTGCAAGGAGTTCTTAGATGACAATGCATTTGTAAAGACTCTTGTATTCTTGCAATTGGCATGGATGATGAAATTTGAGGAATATCAAAATAAATGCAAGGAGAGAAGAGAACTAAGTCCTGACAAGTCAGATTAGGAGAATGATGAAGAAGTGAAAGTTGAACTAATGGAAGAGTTCAAAAACATCACTCCTGAAAAAGGAAGAACACTAGTGAATCAGGCTGGTGTTTTGATTTTGCCTAAATGGGACATCCTAGATGCAGTGGCTTTCAATGCCATTATAAAGTCTAAGAATCCTTTTCAGGATTCTGAAGAAGTTAAGGAAGCATTACAAAACTCTGCCTTCAGTGAAGAATATGAGACCTTGGAAATTTGGGCATTGGCTCCACAAGGAAGAAAGCTAGACATTGTTGATATTAATCCAAATTTCAAAGGAAGATTAATAATAAAGAGGGCTTCAGAGACTACAACAACCGAAGCCACTAGTTTAACTGTGAATGTGGCCAAGTTGGCCCAAAAGACTGTTGAAAGGGAGGAGGCTAAAAGAAAGAGCCTAATGGAGAAGTATAAAATTTTAATTGAAGAATATAGTAAAATGCAACAGAGAAATGTTGAGCTGCAAACTGAAGTAAAAAGGTTCAAGTATAGACATACTGGGGAAACATCCAATGCTCCAGGAACCAACACATCACCTCACATAGCAGGGTCAATGCCTCCTGCTTTTCCAAATGTTTCTACACCAGGGTCTCCCATTCAAAATCTTGCTCTTACCCATCCTCTAGAACAAGTTGATGAAGAAACAGAGTGCTTTGTTGATCCAACAAAGAGGCAACTCATGCAGAAAATTGATCAATTACAGACATCACTAAGGGTAAAAGAGGAGGGTTTTCTTTCAAAAGAAAAATAAATTGTTACTATTGTTTTGGAGCATTTAAATGAAAAGGTGGATAATAAACTGCCCTCTATACATTCTTTGTATTCTTTGCTATTTGAAGCAATAAAGAATATTGATAGGGATCAAGGGATAGTGATTCCAATAATTCAAAATTGGATCTCTAGGGAAAATAATCTAGATGTTATGAATAAAGCCTTAAGGTTTGATGTAAATAATAGGCCCTAATCATTGAAGCCTACTTATATATTAGTTAAATCATTGCAAGGTTTTCAGACCTTATCAGATGATCTAAGTAGGAAGATTAGGGAATTGGTAAAGAACTTCAATGATTTGGATAACACACTGTTACTTGATATAACTGATGAGCAGGGGGAAATTATAACACTCCAACAATGGCAGGATCAAGCAAGTAAAGTCATCAATAATCAAATTAAAATAATTTGTGATGACTTAGATTATGATTTGTTGATAAATTGTATGGATAAGATTATTGGTATTGACTCATTTTTGGAATCTTTTGAAAGAGATGCTAATCAGGTAGCGGTAAAGTATTTTCCTTATAGTACAAAGGTAAAAGAGGTGATTAATTTTGACTGGCCAGCTGACGAAGATTACCAGAGGTGGGTGGCTAGATGAGTAAAAAGAGTTGGCTACCGACAGGTGGAAAATATGATGTTGTGGTTACAACATTTCTAGTTTTGTATGGGTGAATTTCTTGGCATGGGTTTCACATGGTTTTTTGTTATTGCATCAACCTTCCTTCGTCTACATGATGAATGAGAATATGATCCAGGATGATTGTTGTTGTAATGATTTTTGAACAAGAATATTTTTCAAGATGGTGGTTGTTGTAACAAATTTTGGAATATCACCAGGTGCTCCAATTGACTGGTGATAGGTGTACTTTCTGGCTCAGTGCTTGTTTGCTCCTTCATTTTCTATAAGAAGGATTTCAAGGCTAGAAGTATGGGTTAGCAAGTTAGATAATTTTTGTCGAGTCTAGGTGAAGTTGCAAAGTGAATTGTAAAGTCTAGTGGTTTTAGAGAAATGCAATTTAGGTTTTGAGTCATTATATAATAGGTTTTGAGTTCATAGAGATTTAATGTTGTATAACAGTACTAGCATTTGAGTTGAAATGAAAATTCGAGCTCATGTCTCTCCATTGTACATGCATATCTGAACTTTCAATGAAATAACTAAGGGTTGTTTTATCCATCTCACTGTTGTGGTGTGTATGATTCTATTTTAGCTTTAATTCAAGGAATTAATCAAAATGATTGAATGGGATTATAGGCGGATATGTGCTGTATAAGGATTTGATAAGTAGTCATGGGTTAGAATGCATACTAATGAAATTGTAATGCAATATTGTTAGGGATCTTATATGTGATGTATTAAATCTGTTATAAACCTCTAGATGCTTATGAATTTGACTCATGCAATGGATATATGACATTGATCTAAGTTGTAATTATTCATGTAGTTCAGTATTTGTTTGACTTTTCCTAGAGCTTGCTACAAATTGCAAATCATTGCCTATCTTATACAATGGATTGTGTATAGTTATCTCATGCTCCAGATAGTTGATATTGTCTATGAACAACCAATTCTAGTTGATATTATCTTATCATGTTGAGCTATTAAGTGAGATCATCTGCTATTGTTAATGTTGTTATAATAATGGTGCAAAGGTTGTAAACACATTAAGGGATCAACCTCCGGGGTCTTGCAGAGCTCAAAGTGTATGAGGCTTTTAAAGTCCTTGTCAGTTGGTCTAGGTCCTTCGAGCTGCCTTCGATTGGAATTGGCAATTCCATAGGTATATTAGAAGATAAACCTAGTTGCATTGTAAAAAGAACCAACATACACGTCAACCACTGAACAACCATCTCTACAACTGACTTTTTAATCTCTTATGATCACATGAAACATAAAACACACTAATTTTAAGGTTGTTAACATCACTATTGAAATGTTTTAATTTTTTGACCTTTCAAACATTAAAAAGTACATCATTAAATTAATTATGTAATGGCATAAAAATTAAAAACATCATGAATTAATTATGTAACCACATAAGTCAAATATAATTCTATCAATAAATTAATATCAAATAGATAATATAATCACATAACTTATATACATTTCAATGTCATTGGATCTTCTTCATCCATCCAGATTCGGAGCATTGTATGATTTGGTCATATCATCATCATCGCTATCGAGCATCGGCCATCACCTGCATGCATATCATCTCTATGGAACATTAACCCCTACATCATCTGTATCTGTTCCTCCTTGACATTCCTTTGTTCAGGAAGGTCGTCAACGTCCTAGTTGATCCCGGATCATCATCTACATATCATCTTCTAAAGTTCTTCTGTGATCTTCTTCTTCCACCACATTATACTTTTACCTACCTTCCTCTTTGGATCATGCCCAACAACAAATGACCAACCTGGTTTACTTAGAACCTCTAAGTAAAATACCTGCTCACATTGGCTTGGAAGAACATAGGGCTCATTTCTAGCTCGCTCGATCAACCTTGTATTAACCATGGTAAATCCATTATCATGTTCAATAACAGTTCTCTCAGGATCATTTTTATTCAATCGTAGCTGTACCATAGGATGATGAACAAAATTAATCTGAAGGAATTAAATTCACACTCAAATATATCATCAAAAATCCCATAGTATCGATTTTCTTAGACTTCTGGATGTATGTCGCTTCTAGATGAAACATTAGTCACCTGAAAGACTGCAGTTATACCAGAATCACAAGTTTTCTCCATGTCATCCAACATTTTGATTTGAAATTTACAACCATTGTATGACATAGCCTTGTGGTGTTTCACCTGCAATATGTCAAACATGTAAAAATTATTGCAATATTGTCAGTTGATAAACATATTTATTCTTGGCCGAATGTATGCAAAGAAAAGAGTCTCAAGATATATATACATCAATATACTTGAAAATAATTAAATAATATGGGTGATTAATATATTTATACGTACCTGTTTATCTCTTAAACCATATGCTAAATCAATTCCCTTTGTGTAACATTGGAATCTCCATTATGATGAACTTCTTTAACCAATGAAGCCACACCTTCCCATGTTAATGCACAACCATATTGTTGACATCGTTCAATCCATACCATCATCCAATCAAGATTTTTGGTGACGTACAAATGTAGTGCATCCCACTCTCGACCAACTATACCAAAATAAATTGAAATTCACAAACAACATATAATTAGTTAAATACCGCAATATACAACCTTAATTTATAATTGATGTATATTGAAGATTAAAAATTAAATAAGTACAATATACATAAAAACCATATGTAAAATGCATTCCAATTAATCTCCATGACCATCTTATAATTACCTCTCACTTTCCTCAATCTATCTTTCCCCAATAGGTACTCCCCTTCGAATTTGTTAATGAAGTTGGGATCCCAAATGCGATCTACATGGATCTTTGCTACAAACATAGGAAGATATTCACTAATGTACACCATGGTCTAGTATACCATATATCCCTCCACCATAGAACCCTCAGGATGTGCTCTTTTTCTAACTAAAGCCTTCAAAAATTTCAAGTGCCTTTCAACCATCCACCTTGACCTTGTGTGTACAGGTCCACACAATTCAATCTCCTCAACTTTGTGTATGAGGTAGTGTTCTTGTGCATTGAAAAATGTTGAAGGTAGACACTTTTTCATTTCACACATTAGACGAGGAATTTTTCTCTTCCAATAATTTATATCTTCTTTATGGATTTCTTTAGATGATAGCCATCTACAAGTGATTCAAGGTGCAAATACATTAACGATGTTTAACAAAAATATACAGTATATTACATAATAAGTAAAACAAATAGAAATTGTAAGATGTATACAATGAATTGAACAAATCTCGCTACTTACCTCATATATTTTCCAAGATCATATATAACTTGCTTGACATTGTTGTCATAGTTGTCTGGGAGAGATAGAGGTAGAACTTTCTGCAACAATTATAAATTGATATTTTCATTATTTTTCCAAAAGTAGTAAACACAATAAACTGAAAAGTACATGCATTATACAAGTGTATATAATATACCAGAATAATAACCTCAATGAAGGTACGCCAATCATGCATTTTCATCCCTGACCAAAATTCACCTTTCTTTGTTATTATATTGTTTATGTTTGCAGCAAATCCTATGGGAAATCGAATTTTTTGTATGAATTCTTTTATAGCTTGCTTTTCTACTTTGTTAATAACCAAGGAAGGGCACTTATATTAATTTGGTCTCCATCACTATTTAATTGAATGAAATTTTTCATTGCATGATTGGCTTCCTGAATGTCACTACAAATTTTGACAATCTTTTATTTGTCATGCCTTCCATCCAATATTTTCCATAACATTTCTGTTATATTCTTTCCGATATGCATTGTATCAAACAAATGCACAATTTGTAGCTACTCATAGTAGGGAAACCTACTAAATTATTTGGGATAACTTTTCAGTCCCTGTGGAAGCCGACCATTAATGCCTTGATGACCTTCATGAAGCATATAAGTTAAACAAATTAACAACGACAATCATTGTCAATTACAACATGAGTAAACACAACACAATATAAAAATATAAATTCAAAAAAAATATCATATATGATAGATAAACAATTTGATCCAATGTATAACCTTGATGATTAATTCTATTATATTCCAACTTCCATAGGTGAGGTGACATTCTTCATGGTTTTAATGTAGTCTCCTCTTTCCCATTGAAAAGATGTTTTTCAGTAGTTCGATACTTATGATTTCTATGGAGGAAGTGCCTATATTCATCAAACACCTTCTTTCCTAAACTTGTTGAATGACGAGATTTCATCTTTAGACCACAAATTGGACATACAAATTTTCCCTTTGTTTGAAATACCAAGATCATATATAATTGGATTAAATATGTCAATTTTATAATTATATATAATGAAAAGATTATTTTAAAAACATTCATGATATCTACTTCATCAAATTAAATATTGTTAAAGTGCAGTCGAACGTTATAACATACCACAAAATGTGTTAGCCCTGGGGCATCATGAATTTTCCATACAAGCATTGAATGGAATTGAAATTGTCTTTGTCCTATTGGTCTAGAAATGTCATACATAGTGATGCCATTCCATAACTTTAGTAACTCGTCGATAAGAGGCTCGATATATACATTCATATCTTTAACTTGGTACTTACCTAGTTGAATGCACATAAACATTACATAATTATTATAACCATTTTACTGCAATAGATATAAATTAATGTACATGACTATTGAATGAAAAAAATATAAGTCATTATGCAACAAATAAGACAAATAAGATGCTACTATGTTAAAGAAAATTGATGTAAACAAATACCTAGAACAATCATTGACAACATTATGTGCTCCCTCTTTATTGACATCCATGGAGGAATGTTATTGTTGATAACAAAAATAGGCCACACTAAATAAATATATCTCAGCTCTCCAAATGGATTGACACCGTCTGCTCCCAATGAAATCCTAAGATTACGAGGTTCTTCTTTAAAGTGTGGCCATTTTTCCTCCATGTCCCTAAATGCAGAACCATCCGCAGGCATTCAAAGAATGTCATCTCCACTTCTATTCTATGCATGGTAATCCATCAATTGCACTAAACTTTTGCACCTAAATAATCGTTGCATACGTGGAATAATGGGAATATAACGAAGAACCTTACGAGAAACCTTTTTTGTTAGTTGATCTATTTGATATCTACTGATATGACATTTTGGGCATTCTATTGCAAATTCCTATTATTTATGATATATAATATGATCATTGGGACATGCATCTATTGCTTGATACTCCATTTTGATATCTTTCATAATGGAACATAAATCTTGATATGAGTGAGGTAAAATATTTGATGGTGGTAACAAAAACTCACCAATCAATCTACAACAAAAAATAATTTGTTCATATAAAGAATATTAATGGTACATATTTCATCCTTTATTTACTAGTGATGAACTAACAACAATTAAAATAGATAAAAAAAGATGACATATATGACATACCTTAACATCCATGAGATTGCTATGTTTGATAAACCATTCATAACCTTCAAGTTCAACAACAACAATACAACAAAGAGAAGAGTTATTTCAGAGCCTTCATAAAGGGGCTCGTATGCCTTGTCAAGTACAGGTAAATCATGAACATCATCAAAGTCATCTTGATCATCATGATCATCTCTTCCACTAAATGTGGCATAGATCAATGTATTCATACCATCATCAATTTTGTTTTTTGGTGCATGATCATCTTCTTCCATAGGATTATTAACTTCATCTTTGATATTCACAACTCCATGTTCGTCCGCTTGCAAAACCACATTCTCCGGGCTGTGATAATCCATCTCATCTTCCCTAGGGAACCCCACCTTTATAATAATGATAGAAACAAATAAACCACGATCATGATCAAGTGATTATATATATATATAAAATGTTAAAACAATATAAACATTTGCAAATTCAATCAATATAAACACATATAATGAACAGCTTACCAATGGATGATAATAATGCCCCCCTTCAACATGGCCATGCTGCCTACAATGTTTCTCAGCTATTGTGATTAAAATTCATCTCGTCTTTAAGCCCTTGCAATTATTGCAAGGATAATAACATTTCCCATCACCCTTTATTTTCAATCTAGCCCACAATCTATCAAGTGTCTCTTCATTTTGTTCTGGACTAATATTATTTGACATGATTTTTATTTACCAAGCTTGACTATTTAGATCTTCAAAAAATATCAAACTCACACTCCAATAATTTTTATTCATAGACAGGTAACATAATCTAATAATTCTAATATTTTACATCAAAAAAATTTGGCATGCAACCACCCCTACAAAAGAGAAGATAGTCTGAAGTTAATGACCCCAAAAAACACTTTAAAATGCTAATTCTAAAACTTATTAAATTCTAATTTTACTATGATTTCCAATCGTTAAGACTCCTAATATCAGAATATTGAACTTGATCACAAAATTCCTACAACAATGGAGGTAGTGAACTAGTAAGAGCAAGTGACCCATTCCTAAGGAGCAACAAGTCAGAATCATCATTGCTAATGCCAATATAGATTTATCCTTTTAGTCAAAGATGCAATGTGTCACTTCTTATGATGAGCTTATCCCTAGGTCCCTCAACATTGAGAGAGCCCTAATAAAAAACAACAGAAGCATTGGTAAGAGCATGATTAGGGTACAAAACCTAGGCCTCTATAGAAACATAAACAATAACTATAGAAGATTAGTGAGGTTGCAATACCAAAAAGATTGAGACATTGTAGGTAATAACAAAATTTTGCAATCTAAAGATTGTAGCCAATAACAAGCACACTATGTAGCTTAGTGACATTTGTAAATGCAATCTACGGTAAGAAGAATGACAGTCACTTGAGATGTGACCAAAAGTGAAAGTAGTGACAAGATAATAAAGCTCAAACCTTGCATAGTAAAGTGGAGATTTTAACAGTGAGTTTCCTTACCCCCTTGCTGACCTTAAGGGTTTTTCAAATGTTTTTGGTAGTGTTAGACAAGGCAAATGCAATTAGGGAATGATTGTCCTAATGAAGTAACAGTGGTAATCATAGGTTCAATGTTTCTTCTTAGCCATTAATATTGTATAATGGAGGTAGTGGATTGCATGTTTGAGCAGTGTTTTGAGACTCACCAAATATGGGAAAATAGTGAATAATACCTTGTGGACTGTGAAGTAGTGTCAATAAGGTTGAAGGATCTTAAGAACTACAATACCATGAAACAATGAGTCCCCTGTAGTAAGTAGGCAGTCTATAGGGCATAGTTTGATTTTATAGAAGGATGCTCATGAAAGGAATCTTCAAGTGATAGTGAGTGAGATGTTTGAGATTGCAGCTGAGGGTGCAATACCAGTCTTAAAGGAAGTTAGCAAAGCAGTAAATGTGCAAGAAAATCAAATTGTACACAATAAACAATTCACAATGTTATCTTCCATAATGCCTTGAGTTTGAAGACAAAAATCTCTTTGTATCTTCATGATGAAAGTGGTGACCTTAATGGTCAATCACTAGCAACCATGATTTTAAAACATGCTATTGTGCTTATGGGGCAACATTTTAAGCAAGGAAGTGAGTGGTGGTTTGGAACAATGGAAGGTATGAAGGACTTGCTTTATATGCATACTATGCAGTCTAGCTTAAGACAACGTTCTTAGAAGAGATTGAAGGTGGATTATGGAACTCAAGGGTTACCATGAAAAGGATTAAAGCAAATACAAAGATCTATTTAAAAGCCACGGTCATAAAGATATTAAAGATGTCACATGCAAAACCCTAGTAACTGGAGTAATGAATACAATGCCAAAGAGGATAGTGTGCTGGGGAAGATTTAGGAGATCTCCACATTATCTAATTACAGGGAAATACATCATTTATTTATTTTTTTAATTAAAAGAAATCATTCTAAACCCTATATAGGATACATTGATACTTCAAAAGCCTCTGAAGGAATTTGAGATTATGCAAATATATGTCAAGTAACATTCATAAGGTTTAGAAAATCTTGATCACTCTCTAGAATAGCCCATTAAACATGGGTTGTGCTTGAATGCACTACATAATTGATATAACACA
Organism: Sequoia sempervirens; assembly: GCA_007258455.2. Taxonomy (NCBI): domain Eukaryota; kingdom Viridiplantae; phylum Streptophyta; class Pinopsida; order Cupressales; family Cupressaceae; genus Sequoia; species Sequoia sempervirens. Next base: position 58,522,529 of record VDFB02109042.1, read on the forward strand.
ACCACTTTGCATATCAACCAAATTTATAGGCTCTTTATTGCAGCAAGAGGTAATCACTCTTTGATCATGCTATAATTACATACTAACCTATTAAATTTGAGACAACCTGAATGCACCCAATGATGATTAAAACCTACATTATACAACCTGAATTAACTACATTATATGAGTGCCTCCATTTCTATCACAATATAGCCACATTAAACTTGGGTCACCCATGAATGCATCCTGTATTTGTTATAGCACAATTGTACCACATGACCAATAGAGTTATGGATCACGTAATTACAGTCACAAGAATCTATTCCTTGGTTGTGATATTATGCTGATTCCACATGACAAAATCTGGACATGAACTTCTCAAAACCATTAACCTCTAAAAATGAAATCTGATGAGATGTTGCTTTAAAACATGATTTTCAAACTTGGAACTACAAATCTGACTTCACAACTGAATTCTGCAAAAAGACAATGACTACCCTCAACCTGGTGATATCTTCTTGAACTTTTTTTGATTTTTCCCAAGAAAATCGTCTTTAGTTCTCCACAAACTGTCTCAAGTAGAGTAAAACACAGTCGCAATAAATCAGGCATGAACTCACTTTTCTTTATGTCGGCCACAATTTTATTTTTTTAATTTTTCATGTTTGTTGAAAATTCGATGAAAATGATAGCTGACATTTCGATGAACCCAAAGTTCATCAAAATTTTGACGAATGTCGAGGATAAACTTTCAAAAAATTGGAAATTACACATCAAATTTTACAAGCACCCGACGAACATTGAATTTTACATATTTTGTCGTATTTTGCAGTCAAATGTATTAGTGCAACATGGTGACATCAATGACAAAAAATAGATAATCTGCTCATTTTTCCAACAATCTCCCCCTTTGTTATTGATGGAAACATGTGAACAAAATTCTCCAACTCCAATCTCTTCTCTTAACTTCATTCTCTCCCCCTTTGACATCAATGGAAAATGGCACCAAAAATGAGTGTAGACATGGTGACATCAAAAATTTCAAAAGATTTCCAAAAACTTCAAAAATTTCCAACAATCCAAAACTTTCAAGCAAATAAAAATTAAGTGAAGATGACACTCTTCACTTGGAACACCTTCTTATACCTTTCTTTGAGAACTAGATACAACTTCTTCTAGTTAAAGACAACAAACTCCATTTTAGTACATGTACTTTCCAACAGTCCCAACGGAGTAAAAGAGGGTGACCAATCTTCAACAGAACATTGTTTCTCAACATCTTCAACATCAATAAGAATTCTAGAAAAATGTTCTAATCGAACTTCAACAATTTCTTTAAGGAGCCAGAAATTCTTTGTCACATCATCTCTCATCTTTGTGTAGTGATTAGTTCAACCTGTAGTTCACCAACTCTTATCCTTTGTTTCCCTTATTTATCTTCAAATATATCAAAATTATTTCCAATATGGTTCACCTTTGCTTCAATCACTTCAATTCTACTTCTGAAATTATCTACAGCTGCAGGCCACCAAAGACAATACTTGTAAACATTTGAAATTTCTATAACACACTTCTTTGTTTCCACAATTAATCCAGACAATATCTGCATAGCCTTCTTACATCTCCTTTCAATCAAGATTCCCATCTTACGTCCTTCCAAACCTTCAAGAAACATCCTTTCTTCAACAATCTTAGCTAGATTTTCTAGCAAGAAATCATAAACAATAGATACTTCAATTCCTTTTTGAATTAGATAATCTACCAGGGCATCATAAATTTTGAATTTGTCAATAGGTGAGGAAGCACCCCATAGTTCACCAATATTCTTCATTTTTCCTTCAACTATCATAGACTGGATGTCATTAGGATCAGGGGATTTAGTGTCAATCTATGACTCTTTCTCCATCTCAATAGAAATGTCAAGATGTCTTTAGTTATCTCTTTTTTCCTTTTTGATTCCGGAGGGGAATCGTTGATAACAACCTCCACTACTCTTTTTATGGAGGAAGAAACCACTTCAAATTAACTTGACACAGATATATCAGAGCAAGGGTTTGCTCACAAAGATGAGAAATATGATCTGCACATATTTTCATTATCTTCCAAAGACTCTAGATACTTGTAAATTTGTTTTTCCAATAGGGATACTAGATTCCCACACCACACTATCTTTTCTAGGTAGAGAATTTAGAAAGTAAAACACATGACATACCAACAAAGATCCGAACCAAAAGGGATAATTCTCAACCAATGACATTCAAATGTTTTCAAGTAGCAAGCTACATAAATCAAACTGTTTGTTCTCCTTAACCATCATGTGGGCAATATGTATGGCAATAGCCGAAGTTGATCTTTCACGATTTCTAAAATAAATTTTGTATGAGATACCATATGCAACATACCTAATAGCTGAGCCAACAAGTTTATCAATAAATAGTGCCCTAAGATCTCTGTTGATTCCAGTCAGCTCTTCCACATCTTTATACTTCACATTTTTCTTTCCAGGGAGTTCTCCAATGCTGCATAAACTAGTGATTGCTTCGATAGCTTCCTTCAAAATCAAATAGGGTTCGTCCAAAATAATGCTTCCGTCCTTGACATGATTCAACAAGAACAAAATAACCTCTTTATCTGTAATCCACAGAAATTAACTCCATAAATGCATGCCTAGGGTTTGCATATTCTGCAATTCGACTTCGCTTAGCCCTAGTTCAATTCCTTTCATTTTCCTATGATCATATTCTTCTACTTATACCCTTTTTTGATTTGAAGAGGTAATACCACACAAACCACTGTTCATTGCTATGCTTTTCTTGAAATTCAATGAACCTTTTCGATTTTCTTAGCAATCAGAAAGAGAGGGTTCCAAATTAGCTGAATCACTCTTCGAATTCCCTTTAGAATGACTTAGAGCATTCTTAAAGATTTCTTTAGAGCACCTTCCAAATACTTCAGATGCATAATTAACCAAAAATAATCACAAAATTCTATTTAACTTTTGTTGAGCTTGCCCTAATTGCATTAAATGTGATAAACACAAAAAGCTTCTTAACTTCACTTAACACAAAAAAACCTAATTCACTCCGCAAATCCTTATGCCAACATATTTTTCTCTAGATCCTTTTCCAAATCCTCTAAATAATCATTTTTCCCATTCTAACCACGTGCCAGCCTTTGACACATCATTCTTTCAGGGGGTTTTTATGATCTTCTAATAATGCTCCCCTTAAGACCATGCTGGGTCTAAATTTCAAATAAGTCATCTATATCGGATGAGGGTACATACACATCAAGAGTCTTTAATTTTTCTTCTTCTTCTTTATTCTTCCATAATTTATCCATTTCTTGCTTCATTTCTTCTTTGTCAATCTTCTTTACCAGATCATTCTTCTCTACTGGAGCATATGCTTTCCATTGTTACTTCTGCAAAACTTTGAGATATGTCCAAATTTATTACAATTATAGTAGACAACACCCTTTTGATTAGACTATCCTCCATTATTTCTCAATCTACACTGATTTTCTTTATGTACAAATTTATTACAGACATAGTAGTATCCATTAAACTTGTTCCTCATTACCTGACTAATCATCCTTACTCGAGATCTACATTTAGTAGCCTTGTGTCCAAATTTCCCACATTAAAAACATTTTCTGGAAAAAGGACTAGAAAACTGGTTCATCCTACTCCTGCATTCAGTCACTTTATGACCATATTTGTTATAACATAAGCAAACACCATCAAAACAGGGATACCTCTATGCATTAGGTGTCTCATAGGCAGTCCTCTTGCATAATTCCTTCTTTGCTTCCTCTTGCCTTGATTCTTCTTCATATCTTTAGAAATTTCACTGGTATCAACTCCTAAGCCACCTTTATCTTTACATGTTTTTGTCCTACAAGAAATTCTTCAAGTTTATTGGAGCTATATTTGAAGTTGTTCTCACAAAGCTTAAGCTTTTCCTTCTCCAGTTCAATCCTTAGGTTCACCACTTCCTGTTCAAGTCTAGTGCATTCATCAAATTTATTATGTACCAATGTATCCAGACATTCTTCAATCCTCTTCTTCTCTTCTACCAACACCTTTAGTCCAATTATTTCTTGTTTCAGCTGCTCACTCACTTCTTTGTGTCTTTCCTTAAATTTCTTCAACTATTCTTTTAACTTCCGAACACATTCATTTGCTTCATCAAGATTCTCTTTCAGATCCCTGTTTCCCTTTCTACTTTATCAAGATCTTCAAGAGCAGTTTGGAGCTCTCATTTATAATCCATTTGACCAGCCTTCAGGATCATCCTCAATCAGTTAAGCTCTCCACCAAGGAACCACAAGCTCTGATACCAATTATTAAACAAGTGTAGGATAACTGAGAGGGGGGGTAAATCAGTTGTCACACAAATTTAAACTTTAAAACTTTATCACTCATCAATTCATTAACCACACTATTCTATTATTAAACATAAGCATGAATCATAGATAATAGAAAGTAAATTAACACAATGAACACTAGATTTTTATGTGGAAAAACCAATAAGGGAAAAACCATGGTGAGGGTTAAATCACAATATATAGTATTTTAGAAAGAGGCTCACTGCCAAAAGAAGGACTCACTGTCCAAGTACAAAGGTTCACTGCCTACAAAAGGACTCATTATCCAATAGGGAGGCTCATTTCCTATAGAATATTATACAAAAATAAAGTAAGGCTTTACAGCCCAAAATGAACTGGTAAGATGCACCTATCATGTGCTAATATAGTTCTGGTGATGCTCAAACTTTACACCATTCACTCTTCGCTCACCAATTGCTACCTTTCTAATCACAACTTCTTCGTACAACTTACTTATATTCATCCATCGCATTCACACTTAATTTTTTTTCCATTCATGCATATATATATCTGATCATCATCATAAACATCAATTAGGTTGGCCTAATTGGATGCAAATTATTGCAAAAGACTCAACTGTTAGCTCCACAAAATATTTTCAAAAAGTGATTTTACCGTTAGCATGATACAATATGTCAACCCAAACCATACAATAGATCATGCTTAATATTTTCATATCATATCAAAATTATCTGGATAAGTTAGCTAGGAATAGACTTCAACACAACAAGTAACCATTTTGTTGATTGCCATAATACCATATGAACACCATAGAACATAATATTATAAATGTGCATGCCTTTAACATCCATTAGTAGTTTCCCAAAACCACAATCAACAATTATCAACCATAGAGAAATGCGGAGTAGAATACCAAAGGAACAACCAAAAATACCAGATTAGCCACTAGAGAAGATAAGAAAGACACACACACCAGTTTAGAGTACCAGACCAAACTACCAACATGGTGACATCAATGACAACATATAGATAACCTACTCATTTTTACAACACCTACTAAGTGCAATCATGTTGCACAAAGAAGATTAAATGTTGGTGGTCATCAAGATAATTATAGTTAACTATCAAATGATTTGATAGAAAAGTTAGACCAAATCTTGATTGTTTTAAATGAAACAAAAGAGATACTAGGATCTCTATATCATGAAGTGAGATGGGTAGGTGGATACAAGAATGGAGATGAGAAAAGCCAAGAAAATGGTGAAAATAGTGATTAGGAGCATAATACCAATGGATAACCAAGGAAAGATAATCAAGTATATTTGAGAACTTGTTTGACCAACAAATTGGTAAGAGATATGAAAAAAATTACTACACCCAATTTTGATGAAACAATGATAGGAGATGGAGTCAAAGCATGGCTCACAAATATGGAAAAATATTTTTAAATAAAGAACTATTTAGTGATAACTAAAGTAGTTTGGGGAGCCTAGTAATTTGTTGGTGAAGCATCTACATGGTGGATGAACAAAAAAACTTAATTGGGTTTGAGTTCTTTAAGTATAACTTGAGATCAATTTGTGGTCATTTTTAGATAGAGGTGCTTACCTCAAATTTACTTTGATAATAAGATGATTGATTTCTAGAACCTCCTAGAAGGAGATATGATAGTATAGAATATTGAGAAAATTTTACTAGGTTATTAAAGTATGTTAACTAATTTATAAAAAATATGAGATGTTTAGGATAAGAAAATTCTCCATGGGCTTAAATTCTCAAAATGGAGAAGTAGATATTCATGATCTAACAACCATGGACCAAGTATTTGAGAAATCTATTAATTAGTAGGAGAAGCTAAAATCTATCTCAACATACTAAGATAAGAATATAAATAATTTTAGTTTGTAATGCCCAAAACATTTTTCCAAAAACTCAGCTAAGGACACGACACAAATACCAAATTTTGACCACATACATCTGATTAACTCATAAAAGTTTATTTCCAATGCACATAATTTATAAAAATCATAGCAATATTTGATTAATAAATTATAACCTTGTTAAATAAATAATTTATTTTGACAATCATGGTTGGATTTCAGAAGGAGACATGAAATCATAACATCAAGATAGATTAATTAGTTCTACTAACACTTTTATAATATGAAAACATAATCATGTCAAATGTATTGCAAATTAAATATATCACAGAAGATTGATAGAGTCTAATGAAACATTCATCTAACATACTAAAGTATATCAACCTTCATTACATCAAGTATTTCAACAAGTACTATTTCTCATTGTTTATCTACAATATATCACTATAGAATTTCTAATAAATTAATCAAATGGTATGGATGACCATCTCTTACCATATTTTCCTTTTCTTCATCTCAAAATGTGATTAAAACCCCACTATGTTCCCTTAACTTGTACCCACAAGAAACCTGCAAAACTAGATAATCCATTATTTTCACCATCAAGATAAAATAATCAATAATAATTCCAATGTAGTTATAGAAGGAAAAAACTAAAGAGCTAGACCTATGCCTGAAGGGCTCATCCATGATGTCCTTTCCGACATAACAAAATCAAAGGTTTCATAGTTCACCAACTTGAGATTAAACCATCATATACTTGGTTGGTCAACAATATGTTATACCAATAGGTTCAAAATATGTCTAGAACTCAATTTCAATCATAATCCACCAACACTAATCCATTCAAAAACATAAAAAATATTTTGATACTTTTATCCTTTATCTCAATCACCTAATTCATGTGTTTAATAAAAAATCAAGTGATAATAATAACATTTGTAAAGAAAAATATAGTCTAACTAATAAATTTTCTCTTTATTTAGAATATAAAAAAGTATCTGTAATGATGAACTATTCAATATTGTCAGATATTGTAGTTATTCATCTACAAAATAAAACGTAGAATGAAAAGAGTCACAAACTGAGAATTACGACCTAGGTATAGCTCCCATCTCATCTCATAACATAAATATATTGTACTTAGTTGGACACAACATTATTCTAGAATTATCAAATATGAAGAGCTTATATGTACATTTAAGTTGAATAACCTACAAATTAAATATCAGAGACATGATAAAATTACTAAATCTAAAACTAAATTAAAATATTATAGTTGTATAAAAAGGAAATAAATGTAAGTAGACACTACATTAATAGAAAGAGAACTTATATTGGTAGAATTTTATTTTTCTTTCTCATGAGATCCCTTGTTACCTCCAAATAGACCTAGTGTTTCTCTTTTTTTGTTTTCTTTTGGGTGAATTATCATTCTATTTCATGCTTTTGTCTAATTTAAAAATCCTATGGACTCTCTTGTACATATATTCTTGATAGGTAATTATATTGTACTTTGTGTTTGAATTATGTAGCTTAGATTGTTTTATAAATATAATTTTGTAGTATTGAATGCGCAATACAAATGAGAGGGGGGTGAATCAGTTGTACCTTAAAAATCCAAGATCCTCATACACATTCAAATCCACATTAATACAATTAAACCTTAATCTATTATGGTGATTTAACATGAAAGGAAAATAATAGAAACTAAAATAAATCAAAACCATGCACAAAAGAACACCAGATTTATATGGAAAACCTAAAATGGGAAAAACCATGATGAGGATTATCTCACAATATAAAGTAATATCAACACCGAATATAAAGGGCTCATTATTGGAGGGCTCATTGCCCAAAGAAAGAAAGGCTCACTGCCAAAATAGAAAAGATAGAGAAGAGTTTTACAATGAGAAATCCATCTCAAAGCAAAAAAGAAATCCACCACATCTTTGAAACCTTCATAGTCTCTTTGAAGAATTGTAGACACCTTCTGCTCATTGCATCCAACAATCTAACACATGAAATCTCACACTGCACTCCCAAAATTTTCACTATAACACTCTAAAATTTGCATCATTCACATCATACTCATCTCTCTTCACATCTCTTAACAACTCAACTCATATTTATATCATCCTCAACCTTGAAACCATTCTCCAAGGTCATCTTATTCACATAAATCATTCAAATTCAAATTAGGTTGGCACTAAAACACTTCCTTGGTAGATAGAAGTGACATAAAATCACACCACTTCTTATTTGTGACCCAAATATATAACACCACACTACAACACACTTCTACAAACAATAAACATCCACCACAATCAGTATAAACACCAAAGATGGTTGTTTCCCAAGTAAACGCCATTAAAATTTTAAGTACACTCTTTCTTTGATATAAAAAATCATGCAATTTTTTTTTCACTTGAGAACAATCTGAAATATTCCATATTTACATCTTGAAATCCATCAAAATCCTTTAAAAAAATATTCACCTGAAGAATGTACACACCTAGTACATACAAACAATTTTTCCATACACTGCAACTTAAGAAACTGACTTCCAAAGCACCAAACCTCAAACCACTTCGACTGAAGAAAGATACCATCACTATAAGCATGCCTTCAAATCCACAAGACTTGAAACCAAATTGTGGAGAAATGAAGAGAACATAAATTTCTCCCAGACACCTTTGCAATACACTCTTCACACACTGGTGAGTACATTTTCTTCTGCACAACAATCCATCACACCGAATTCTGAATACAACACCTTTGAACACCTAGATGATCAACATATATAAAAAAGATAGGAAGATCTTCAACTTAGCAGAACTGCGGAGCAACCCCAGAACCCTACTCTTCAACCCATAACACATTGCAACTTACTATTTCCTATTTTTATCATTTTTTTCTCAAAAGAACTTGGAAATTAAGCACTAGGAACACATCCTCATCATCTTCATCACTTCCTCAACCATCAATAGAAGCTTATCAAAGCAAAACTAGAGGTTGACACCAATAGCTTACTAATGACAACATAATGCAACTAATCAAAGCATCATCAATGCAACAACATAGACAATACCAACAACTACAAATACTATTGCAACAGTGCTGTAAGGTCCAACATCCTATGCATTGATTACAACTCTTTATTCTATTGATGATTCCATTATCTAGCTAGATAGTAGATTTAATTTGATAATTTAGGTGGTTTTACTTGGTTAGAGATTGTGACAAAAGTATATAGATAATCTCAAGGGATATGACATAGGTGAGATATTATAAACCTAACATAAAGAGAGTGGAAGAAAATTAAAAAATTAAAAGTGGACAATATGGAGTGCAATATAAAAGTGTGTAATTTTTTGTTGATAGTTTTGGTGTGCCGACTTATTGTAAAAGGAGATAAAATGAACATTTGTGTCCTCTCTCTCCATGAATTTTATGCAAATTAATAATGTCAAAGTACATGGATGATAGTAATAGTTAATTGTTGTAAAAAGTTCTTATTATGATCTATACTGTTATATAACCTTGTAGATGGAAATTGGAATTTGGACTAATGTTGCAGTGTTCTTGTCTAATAGCTGATTTGGTTTAAGATGTTATTTGTGTTAATGTAAGTAAGGCTTGATTTCACCTTGAATTGTAGGGTATGGATGCGATGAATGGTCCTAGATGTCTAACTAATTGTTATTTCAAATGAACTCCATATTTTTGGTTATTTCTCATAGGTGGTTAACAATCTAGTTTGATAATGCTCTGTGTGGGAATATACCAATTATCATTATGTACCTAACTGTGAACAATGAATCTTAATTAGAATTGGAAGATATTGATATGTTTACTAACAGATATTATGAATGTGAGATAAGTATGATGCCAACCTAAATAATTTAGATCAAGCAAAATGTTAGTGCTATTAAAGATGTTCGCTAGAGGTAAATGAGTAAATAAGGAAGTTGAGCATAATTTTGGAAGCTTAAATGAATTGCGAATAAAATTGTTAGGATATTGAGTTTGGATTGATTTCAATTAATCATGTTTTATTAAGTTCATTTCTTATGAATTCTAACATTGAAATGACAAGATTTTAGTATTTTTATCCTTCCCAATACACATGGAAACCAGCAAAGAAGGATTAGGTACGTAAATTTAGTGTTTGTTAAATTGATAATTATGCAAGTTATGAATATTTCAATTTATTTTAATTTAAAGGATCAACTCTTTCATTGAGATTTCAATTATATACATAAGTCAATGGGGAACGAGAGAATCCTAAAGGGCCCTAGTCACCCTACTTCATATGTTGGAGTAATATTCTTAGCTATGTCAATATTGAGTTAAAGTTGTCTTTTGCATGTGTGCAAATAATTTGAGTGTTGGATTCATTCGTGTTTTAGCCTTATGTTTAAATTTTTCCCTTGATGTCTCAAGAAGGAGGATAAAAAAAGTGCAACCCATATACAAGGTCATAAGCCATTTTTGGGAGGAGAAAAAAGGGAAAATTGAAGTTATTAGACCATTTTTGAAACCCCAAAAGGGATAACTAGGGTTAGGGAAATGAAAGAGGGGGATATAATGTGATTTAGGTAAGTTTTGATGTTTTTTTTGCTAGATGGAGTTTTGGATGAAAAGAATAATGGAAGATGAGAGTTTTCTCTACCATCCATAGAAGCTTGTCCATCGTAGGAGGTAAGTCCTTAGTTGCTTAACCATTGTAGTCTTTGTATGGTTATTTGAGAGTGATTCTTGTGAGTGTGTTGTGTGAAATGGGTCATAAGATGATGTGTGTATTTTCCTCCATGGTCAAAATTGTGAGTACTTGTACATTGTTGTGTTGTGTTGATGTTTTTGTTTCTGTTGAATATGATGTGCAACCTAGGAATTTTTGAGGTGTAAAATCTTGGCCATATGAGTATTCAACAATGTGTACATCCTTGAGTAGGGGCCCTTTTTTGATTCTCTTGGCTTGGTGGTATGGTGAGAGAAATTATGGCTTGATGAACCATTAAGGTTGGGTGGTTAGCTTTTCCCATTGACTTGTGATTGTTGGTATGCAAGTTTTATTTGAGAAGTGTTCCTTGGAAATTACCTTCAACTGTGAATAATATAGCATCCAATGTCAAATAATGTATATGTATAATCCTATTTACTCTAGGAAAAAAAAAGGTTTTGTGCAACAATCAAATAAACCTATGATCTACTATTTTATATTGAAAAATTTGAAAGTTTATATATCTTGTAAACCTATAATATCTTAATGGTAGGCCATGGTTAAGAAATGGAATTTGATGTTGTTGTTAGTGGTTTAAATAGTTGGATTCATGCACTGTTGAATAACATGAAATCATAATATTCACATGACTTCATGCATACAAACTTAACTCCAAAGGCATACAAATAAAATACCCTTGAAGGCTCAATTGTCTCTAGTTAAGGAAATTTTCTCTATTATGTCTCATAAGAAATACTCTATATACTCCTTTAAAATGATTGTACTCTACCTTCCACTTCCTTTCTCATATTGACCTTCCACTTCTCCAATATGGCGAGCTACAACTTGAAAATAAGGGTTCAACAAGGGTGATAGAGTATTTTTATTAAAATTAAAACTACAATCGAGATCCTAATAATGAGCACATTTAGGTTTTAACATTACAACTTCTTTTACCTTGCATAGTTAGGTACACAAGGTTGGCTACCCCAATTCCAAACAAGCACAAAAAAGAGGATGAATAATAAAAAACATGGTATTTAGTTCTCAGGAGAAGACATAAAGAAAACTGAGGAAAGGAGTAGGTAAAATTCACTAGAAAGTTAATTAGAATTTCCAACAACCTTGCTAGGAAAAATTGAATGCTAGTCACCAAAATTTGATCACTAAACATTAGACATTCCTGCTACACAAAAAATGATTTCTGGTTAACCCTTGAATCCATGGTGAATTCGAATGGTGGCTCTATTCTTGCAAGGCCACCAACAACCATCCTTAGTGGAGGCACCTGTTTGAGGGGGGGGAAAGAAAACATGCTTAGTGATTAGGGAAAAAATGCTAGGTTTTCCTTTGCTAATCCCACCAATTAATAATTTTATCTTCTTCCTAGGTGCCTAGTTAGATTTTAAAAATGGATGCAAAGCTAATTGAAATAAAATTTATATAAATTTATTTTCAGTACCCAACATGGAACTTAGGCAAGATTTATTATTTGAGGGTGAAATAATTTGAGTAGCCACTGAGTAGGTAGTGGCATGCCACCAAAAAAATGAGTTAAATATACATAAGAAAATGGTGGTTACTACATATATTTTTTGTGGTTAAGGTATTAAGGAAACTTTAGAATTAACATTGATATAATGATTTGGAAATCAAATCATAATGATAATATTGTTAAGTGAATACTACAATTGAAAAGTATTAATACTACAATTATTATGATTAAACCCAATTATTATATGGGTTGTCCTTGCATCAGAATTGTTTCAACAATAAATAATTATTAACATTGAACCAAAAGCAATAATAATATTATTGAATAATAATCAACGTGAGGAAATTATACTTATCATAATATAAATATTATTAATGAAGGGCATTTAAAATAATGGGTGAGTGTATAACATTGATGTAAAGGAAATGTGGTGGTGATTGTGTTTTTTGGTTGAAAGTGCAAAAAAAAGAACCATTGAAAACATTATTTATATCTTTTGCAAGGTTATGTGATCCATTTTTGTTTAGTTTAATATGTACTTGTATGAATTATGATTCCACCGTATGGATGATAGATAAGATTATTCAAGGCTTACAATTTTGTAGATTAGATAATATTATGTCCACAAGTAATCTTGTCATCTCTATTTAAAGTAAGAGCATAATCATTCAATCATGAGGAAGTTGTGAATCTTTTATAGGATTAATCTAACCCAAGAATAATAAGATTTTTCTATAATGTATAATTTTGAAAAACCTTAAGATTTTATTTTGTATATACCATCTACATTGATATTATTACTATAATATTTTAACTTACATACACATAATATATGTGTACCCAAATAATAAATTATATTAACTAATAATATTAACTAACACCCATAAGGTTAAATTAGGAAAGCTCCCGACCCCTGCTTTTAAGAAACTGAAATTGAAGGGTGATGATCTTTCCTATAGAAAGAAGAAGTTGGAGGAGAATGTTGATGTGAATGAGGAAGTGGAGTCCCTTGTGTCGAGTAGGAAAAGGAAGATTCACTTGAAGGAAGGAATTTCTCAAAAGAAGGTAAAGGGAAAAGTTTGCTTGACCCAGGAGGAAACTATTAGTGTTGATCCTATTGATACTCCCAATATTAATCCCCATTGGGTTGATGTTGGTCATGAGAACGAGAAGGTGTAGGATCGGGGGATTAATGTGGTTGTTGAGATTGAGAGGTCTATGCACATAATCAAAGTTCTTGATGTTGGTAACAAAGGGAAGGATGTGTTGTAGACTGAGGACAACATGGATACTCTAGAGGATCTAGTAGATGACAGGGATAATTTTAACTGTAACAAGGAGGACCTTCCCAATGTGTTAAAAATAGTTAGAGATGGTTCCTTTTTTTTTTCAAACTTTTTAAGTGGGCGTTTAATGAACCGAACCTAACTAATGTTAAGGTTTTCTCTCTATTCAACAATGTTGGGGTTTCACCTATTCCTAAGGAGTCTTCCATCCACAATCAAGTGAACTAGTTGGTTGACACTTTGAAGATTGTAACTAATGAAATGTTGAAGCTAAAAATGAGACTTTAAATTCAAAATATCAGTCTTGGAAGAAAAAATGTATAGAGCTTACCAGAACTTGGAAAAGGTGATCAATGTTAGTAATATTGCTATCTCTAATGAAGTTGAGGGGCTACAATTTCTTAATGAAAAAGCCAGATAGTGGACAAGAGATTCATCTGGTGTGAAAGAAGTTGTTGATGGCATGATGGATCTCCCTAGTGCTCTAGAAAAGATGGGATCAGTGAGAAGGTTCCATGCACTTGGACTCACAATAAAACTAAGAAGAATATGGGGGTTCCTGCAAAGGAGATAGTTGAGGTCATGGATATGGATCAAAATATTATTGATAGTGATTTGGAAGCTACAAATATTTTGAAAAATTTGTAGTTGGCTGCTAGTTCTATCCTTCTTCTTGGTTGGTTGTTTGTTGGTTTTTTGTTTTTGTTTGGCTGCTCTATCTATTTTTTATTATCTTTTAATGCAACGGTCCTTTTTGTAAAGGGTTTTGGGGTCCCTTCAAAACTTTCTTTACCTATAATCAAAACTTTAATAATATTACCACAACAATTGAGATGAGAAAAAATTGTTATGCCATACAATGCAAATGATAATTCATATCTTATATATCATCAATGTAATACCTTTTTTTATCATAACCAATTTGAATAGACATTGACATTTATCACTACAATAAGGGTGACTAAGGTTTGGATTTGGATGTACTTAAATTAATTCAATTATTCAAGATGTAACTCTAGGTGTTATTCTACTTTTTAATTTGCTTAGGAACAAGTATTAACTCTACATATGGATTAATAAAATGATTAAATTTATTCTAGATTAAATATTAGAGAAAACGAAGGAATTCATCATATGTGAATTGGTAATTAACCTTCTTCATCTTTAACTACTCTTGTTACTTAGGTGTTAATGGGTTAGAGCTTCCCACTTAAAGGTACTATGGCCTTTCCCTTAATGCCTAAATTTGAGTGAACAATGAGGCCAATAGATATAACACTCAATGGTATTTAATTAATCATACCCAAGTTATGCTTTACCTAGGGTGCCTATACTCAAGAGACACATAAGTTTTTAGGTGGAATTAGAGTGTTAAGTATCTAAATGAACTTCCCCTATGTACTAAAATTGTATAACTATGTTATATGTATAACTTGTGTTGTGCATCAATGCAAGAGGATGATAGAATATAATCATATCAATGGTTTTGTGTGAGTTGAAGCATAAGTGTTAGTTCTTGTTAACGAATTTCCATTCTTGACTTACCATGGCTATAACTTTTAGATTGGATTATTCTTTATCACTATTCTTGGTAGCGGGAATTCACCTCTATTTGTGTGAGACCTACATTTCTTATCCTGCATATTACTAGATTTGTGAGCATTGTTAGGGATTCAACATCACCTATTCATGAATTTAACAAGTTATCTTACAAACAAACAAAAAAAATTAGTTGTGTTTTTATATCATTGTGTTACTTTATTAACCCTCTTTTTTTGGGCATTACATTTGGTATCAGAACTAGGTCATCAACATTGGGATCTCTATGTATGGGCGTACATATGGGACAAGAATTATGATTGGTTATGTATGTAAGAGTGGGTGTGTGAGAAAAAATAAATTATCTCATTTTATTGTGATGTGAGGACACCTTGTGTGGGAATGGTTAGTCCTCCACCCTTACTTCTTATAATGAATACATTTATAGGATGCACATTTAATGCCTAGGAACTTGCAATTAATGTGTGTATTGGTGATTTGTACAGGTTTTGTTTTCTTAAATAAAGGCCACCTTATGGGGTACCATATGATATTATTGAGAAAATAGATGTTAAAGCTTTGGAAAAACAATTTAAGCCTTCTTATTCAATGATGCACATTAGGCATTAAGAAAGAATTATCAATTGGTCATATGGACGAGGTTCATAAATAAAGTATAGCATAATGTTAAACAAGAAATTTTATTTATTGATTGTATCCATTTAATTAATTAATTTCTATGTGCACTTTTGTGAATTTTTTTTTGATGTGTTGTATGTGGTAGATGCTCGAGGTCAAATGAACTTGTATGGATATGTATTGAATAGTAGCCATTATATTATGGGAGTGGAAATATTATATAAGAAATGTTGAGCAATAATAACACCCCAAGTTTTATTTATCTATGATCATGTGGTAGATATATTAACCTAGATAATATATGTGTAAGTCCTACCATTAATAGTATGGTTCCATTTTATGGCACATGATAAAGTTTTTTATAGTATACATGTTTTTCACTAATAGTTTTAACACCCATGTACCTATTGATATCTTGATGCGTTATTTGAAATGACAACCTTCCTCATCATGTGTTTTGGTTATGATACCCCAATTCATCGTAGTTTATAATGTGAGTACTAGTATTTATGGTGTGAGGGTCTTTGCTCATCTTGTTGGTATGTGGTGGCATGAATGGTTACTAGTTATGATACCTCTAGTAAATAATGGTGCTTTATGCAATCATACACCCCCTACTAGGATAAGTCGATAGTACCTTGATGTTCTTGAATTTTATTGTCAATAATAGTGGTTTTATGTATTATGATGTGGATTTTTCCCATATGTGTATCATGTATGTGAGATCAAGACCAAATCTTTGATAAAACATAGAGTACAAATAGCTTGGAAACCACACTTGTTTCATTTATCTTGTGTGTTTTGTTGCACTTTTGAAGATAATAAAGAATCCTAAATACAAGAAAAGTTATTAGATGTGTGACAAATGACAATCAAGTAGGTTATAGTGTTTTAATATCTTACATATGCTATAATATATATTTCAACTTGAATTTTAATTTGGTTATCTTTTATTTCAACATACCTAAGTGGTATTCATCATATAATGTTGATGTGGAGTACAAATGTTTAACAATGCATCCTAGAGCTAAAATTTTGTGATTAATTACTCACAGTTAGATAAAGTAAGGGATATAACTATAATATGAAGGGGGGGTTGCAAACAAACAAATAAATAGCGAATTAATATGGGGAGGCATATATAATTGTGCATATTTTCTTTTAATGTTATCAAGAGAATTAACAATATTATCAGAGGAAAATCTAGGAAAAGTAGAGAAGGACCCAAATCATATTGAAATATGAAGCCAAAACTATGGTTGTGTTGACTTTAAACCACTCATCTAGCCAAATATATTATCTTTTTAGTTGATGTGGGTATGCATTGTACATACTTTGTGAGTACTATAGGTTAGGAAAGACAATAGTAAATGTATGTAATTATCATTGATGCATGTATATTGCATATGTTAATACCTCACAATGATATTATTCTTATTCATGTATGTTGTATATGTTGGTACCTCATAATGTACCTTGTTCATAAGATAGTGTAAGAGATTCAAAAATAAACTTATGCCCTCTTCTATGTATTTTAAGACTAGGAATTGTAAGAGAAATGAGCCTAGTAAGGTTATGAAGAAATGAATCTATGTTAGGTAGTAGAGATAAATAAAGGGAAGTGTACACTTTTTAGGAGAATGAGCATTATGGTTGTATGTAACTATCCTTTCTTGTTAGTATTTGA
Source organism: Sequoia sempervirens (assembly GCA_007258455.2). Classification (NCBI taxonomy): domain Eukaryota; kingdom Viridiplantae; phylum Streptophyta; class Pinopsida; order Cupressales; family Cupressaceae; genus Sequoia; species Sequoia sempervirens. Next base: position 58,540,113 of record VDFB02109042.1, read on the forward strand.
TAATATAAAACTTTCACAAACTTAGTAAATCAGGTAAGGATAGAAGTGTGGTGTGTTTTATCTGACCATATTAGATGAAAATTGATAATTAATCATGGTCATCCATGAATTTAGATAATTACCAAATAGAAAAAGATAAGTGGTGTAGGAGCACATTAAGGTCTTTTGGAAGATCTTAGTGATTTTTGGCTTGTAGGTGGTTCTAGCCAACCACCAAGGGAATAAGGACTATGATATAAAGTCCCTAGGTTTTTTTGAGAGTGTGTTAGGTTAGGTTTGGCTTAGAGTCTTGAAATTTATGAGTTCCTAGACAAATCTTGGCAATTTGAGCATTTTGGCAATGTTGCGTTGGCAATTTGGCCTAAGAGTTGAAAAATAGCATTAATTTTGTTCTAAGTCCAACCCAAGGGTCCTAGCACATGGGATAAAGGTATATAAGGTCATACAAACCCTAATACCTAGTTTGGAAGTTCATTTTCATGAATTGAGACTTGGAGAGCATCTTTGGTGTGATTGGAATTCAACAACTTTTGAGTGCATTTTTGTGTTTGACCCTTCATCCAATTAAGAATGGATTGAAAGGAATAACCTAATGCTTTGATAATTTCATTTGTGTCATTTACTTACTGTACCTAGCATTAGATTAGTCATTTAGACCAACTGGTTAAGGTTTTGCAAGTTTTTGGGTTTTTGGACTCGCTGTCAGTTTGGGCCAGTTTTGTGAATAATGAGTCCCACTTGAATTCCCATGGTTTTCCTCTCATGGCCACTTGGAATAAAGCTGGGGAATATGTAAATAATTTACATACAGGTTTAGGAGTCTTTGTTTGTAGGGGAAGTGAAGAAACTATCAAGCACTAGGCGAGTGCAAGTGCATTCTAGCTAGTGGCTTGGAGAGGACAGCAGTAAAGAAAGCTGCTAAATGGATTGATTTGTGCCAATCAAGAGCATGGGAGTGTGGGAACATGTATTATAGACATGTGTGTGCAAGGAGGAGAGTTGAGGAGGTCATTGAAGCCGTCAAAGTTGGGAAAAGGAGCTAAAACCCTTGAAACCCTTGAAATTAGGGAGGTATGAGGACAGTCATATGAAAAGACACTTTAGAGACCTTAAACCTAGTAAATATTGAAGCCTAGGGTACCAATAGAAATAATATCAAAAAATATTTGGGGGTTGTTAAGACCATTTTTTGAGAAAATCCAAGAAAACGGGTTCTAGGAGGCCTAGTTGGGGCAAAAGGCTACAAGGCCTAAAATGAAGTTTTCCAAGAAAGTGATGGGAGAATGGTGAAATAATCCAATGAGATGGATCAGTGAGGTGTTAAATCAACAAAGAGATAGTAGAATAACCTTTCCTAGCCTCTAGAGTGGTTAGGACACTTTGGGTCAGTTTGGAGCCCAAGGAAGCCTAGTGGCGAATTGAGAGTAATGGAGAAGAATTTGAAATTGGTGGAGAGTCTTATGAGGTGAGAGGGGTTTAGGAGATATCCTTGAATAGGGTAGAGTGGAATACCCTAGGAATACTAGAGAATAGGTCTTGGGAAGAGCAAGAGTTCTCTTGAAAGGTAAGTCTCCCCATCAAATTGGTATTAGAGCCATACAAGGCTTGGGAATTGAGAAGTGAATGTCAAAAAGAAGTGAATCCATAGGAGAGAACACCGTGGTGACCAATGCAAAGCTAGATAGAGACTTGAAAAAGCAACAAGAAAAGAATAAGCATCTTGAAGAGGCTATGGAAGAGATGAAGCACAAACTAGAAGAGGTGGCAAAGCTTGCAAGCAAGATGAAGGTACAATTAGGATAGGATAAAGATAAGGGTAAGAATAAAATAGAGGAAGAAATAGAACCAGAACCTGACCCTCCATTAGTAGAGGAACCCTTCCTCAAAGCATTGAAGGCTTTGAGTGGCAAGGCACTTGAAGGTATCCCTGTGTTCACAGGAAGAATGGATGCAGAGTTGGTTATGGAATGGATTGAGAGAATGGAGAATCACTTTGAATGTGATGGGATTACAGAGGCACAAAAGGTTAAGATAGATAGATCAAGGCTAAGAGGACAAGCACTAACTTGGTGGAAGTTTCTACAAGAAGAAAGAGAGAAGAAAGGAAAGAAACCCATAGGAAGTTGGAAAACTATGGTGGCTAAAGTGAAGGAGAAATATCTACCTGAATACTATGATATTCAATTGCATAAGAAGAGAAAAAATCTCAGACAAAGAGACCTAGATGTAGCTGCATATATAGAGGAGTTCCAAAACCTAAGCCTTAGATCTAGAGTGCAAGAAGTTGAAAGAATCAAGGTTGCTAGGTATCTAAATGATCTTAGATGGAACATACAAGAGAAGTTGAGTCTTTTCACACTTACTACCCTCCATAGCTGCTATCAAATGGCTATTAAGGTGGAAGAGAAACTAAAAAAGAAACAAGATTCGAATACTAGAGGTAAAGGAAGAGGTGGACATAGAGGAGGTTTTGGTGGAAGAAGCCATGAGAACAAAGGTCAAGTGGATTCCAAGGTTGGAGAACAATCCCATGAGGCAAATAATAGAGGGGGATACAGAGGTAGAAGCTCTAACAATGGTGGAAGAGGTAGATCAAGAAGTTTTGGGAGAAGTTCAAACTTTTCTTCCATGAAATGCTAGAATTGTGGACAGTTGGGTCATCCAGCTTATAGGTGTCCAGACAAGCCAACATCTTCACAAGGTGTGAGGAAGATTACATATGTCCAAGAAGAGGATTACTCAGAAGTAAGTTTAGATTCAGAGAAAGGAGAACAACTCATGTTAAGAAGGATTTTGATCAAAGCACCTACCGAGGATGAACACAAACAAAGGAGAGCTCTTTTTAGAGTCAAGTGCAAGATACAAGGTAAGGTTTGCAAGGTCATCATAGACTCAGGATCGACTGATAATGTCATCTCAGAGGAGGTAGTACAAAAGTTGAAACTCATCAAGATATGCCATGTGTGTCCTTACAAGGTTACTTGGTTGAACAAAGGGCATAATATATTGGTCAATGAACAAGTTTGGGTTGAGTTTGCTATAGGAAAGTATCAATACAAGATACTATGTGATGTGTTACCAATGGATGCATGCCATTTGCTGCTTGGCAGACCATGGCAATATGACAGGGAGGCAGTACACCATGGCAAGGAGAATAAGTACTCATTCAAGAAGGATGGAGTGACTTATAAAATTCAGTCTTTGATAGAAGAAAACACAGTGGAAAAGGAAGAAACTAGTGCACTCTTGATGAGTGGAAAGGGATTCCTAAAGGTCATAAAGGAGGAAGAAGGAGAGGCATATGCAATCATGTTGAAGCTAAAGGAAGAGGAGTTATCTAATCAGCTACCTATGACAGCAGAAGTGAAGCGACTATTGGATCAGTTTAGGGACATCATTTGTGAAGGTACACCAGCTACACTACCACCCAAGAGAACAATCAATCATCAAATAGAATTTATACCAGGAGCAACACTACTTAACAAGGCTGCATACAAGATGACATTGGAGAAGAATAAGGAGATAGCAAGGCAAGTTCAAGAACTTTTGGACCAAGGGCTGATCAGAAAGAGCATAAGTCCATGTGCTATTCCAGTTGTGTTGGCACCTAAGAAGGGAGACAAGTGGAGGATGTGTACTAATTCTAGGGCCATAAATAGGATAACCATTAGATATAGGTTTCCTATTCATAGGATAGAAGATCTAATAGACTATTTAGGGGGTGCTAAATTCTATTCCAAAATTGATTTGAAAAGTGGCTATTATTAGATTAGGATGAAAGAAGGAGATGAATGGAAGTCAACATTTAAAACCACAAAATGGTTGTATGAATGGTTAGTGATGCCATTCAGGCTTACAAATGCACCTAGCACTTTTATGAGGTGATGAATGAGGTCTTGAAGGAATACACAGGAGTCTTTGTGGTTGTCTACCTAGATGATATCCTCATCTTTAGCAAAACAAAAGAACATATGAAGCACCTAGAACTTGTGTTGAGAAAACTTCAAGAGGAGAAGCTCACCATAAACCTTGAGAAGAGTGAGTTCATGAAGCAAGAATTGGTCTATCTAGGATTTGTAGTATCCCAAGGGAACTTGAAGATGGAAAAAAGCAAGGTTGAAGCCATTCTAAACTGGCCTACTCCAAAGATAGGGACAAAAGTTAGGAGTTTCCATGGATTAGCTCAATTCCATAGGAAATTTGTGAGAAGGTTTAGTGAAATTTGTGCACCGGTTCTTGACACCATCAAAGGAGGACTGAAAACAAAGTTTGTGTGGACCAAAGAAGCCAATGAAGGATTGGAAAGGTTGAAGAGGGAGATAGCTACCCAACCTATCTTAGTTTTAGCAAGTTTTGACAAACCATTCATAGTAGAATGTGATGCAAGTAACATAGTAGTAGGAGCTGTCCTAAGCCAAGAAGGCAGGCCAGTGGTATTATTTAGTGAAAGGTTGAATGAAGAAAAGTCTAGGTACTCATCCTATGACTTAGAGTTGTATGATTTAGTGCAGGCTCTTAAGAAGTGGAGGAACTACCTATTTCCAAAAGAATTTGTGGTATACACCGACAATCAGGCCTTAAGTTACATCAACACTCAAGAGAAGCTCAGTTTGAGGCATATCAAGTGGATGGAGTTTTTGCAGTCATACACTTTTACCATCAAGTATAAGAAGGGGGTTAACAACAAGGTTGTTGATGCTCTTAGTAGGAGGTTGCTTACTATCCAAGAGATACAGCTACAAAGCACAGGGGTTGAAGGATTCAAAGACCTATATGAAGGAGATTCTGATTTCTCAGAAATATACAAGGTATGTACTAATTTTGAGAATCATTTTCATAGTGAATATGTTGATTACTCTTTGTAGAATGGTTTATTGTTTAAGGGGAAGCAATTGTGTGTTCCTAGAGGTTCCATGAGGAATAATCTAATCCAATAAAAGCATAATGGAAGTTTGAGTGGTCACTTTGGTTTGAACAAGACACTAGACTTAGTGGAGAGGTTCTATTGGTGGCCTAAGATGCAAAGAGATGTAAGAAGGTATGTAGAGCAACGTGGAGTGTGTCAAAAGACAAAGGGAACATCAACAAATGTAGGTCTTTATCAGCCATTACCCATCCCAAATAGACCATGGGAATGCATAAGCATGGACTTCATAGTAGGTCTACCTAGGACACCAACTGGTTTGGACAGTGTGTTTGTTGTAGTGGACAGATTCAACAAGATGAGCCATTTCATACCATGCAAAACAACACATGATGCTAGTCACATTGCACACCTATTATTCAAAGAGATAGTGAGGATACATGGGTTGCCAAAGAGCATAGTTGTAGATAGAGATGTGAAGTTTATGGGACACTTTTGGAAAACTCTTTGGAAGAGGCTAGGAACCAACTTGTCTCATAGCTCAGCATATCATCCTCAAATGGATGGACAGACAGAGGTGATCAATAAGGTACTTGGAAACTTGTTGGGATGCTTAGCTAAGGAGTATGGACAAGGATGGGAACAAGTGATTCCACAAGCTGAATTTGCTTACAATGATAGCACAAATAGAACAACGGGTAAGATTCCATTTGAAATAGTATATGGCTTACATCCAAGGGGTGTACTTGAGCTTAGGGATCTACAAGGATATGAAGGGATTAGTGGACATGCTGATGATTTTGCTTAGTCAATGAGAGAGGTTCATGAGCAAGTAAAGAAGACATTGATAGAGGCTAATCAAAAGTTGAAGGCTAAGAGAGATGAAGGGAGAAGAGAATTACAATTTGAGATAGGTGATTTGGTGATGGTATACTTGAACAAGGAAAGGTTACAAAAAGGCATACGAAGCAAGCTGCAGATGAAAAGGATAGGGCCATGTAAAGTGTTGGCTAAGTATGGGTCAAATGCATACAAAGTGGAGTTACCTAAGGAGATGTCTATTTCTCCTATCTTCAATGTGAAGGACTTGGTGAAGTATAATGGACCAGAAATGGATGAAGAATAGTACAATGCTAAGATAAAAAAGGATGTGGAAGCACTCAAGGTACCAGATCAGATCATCCCACAAGTGGACAAGATTCTAGACTCAAGGGTGAAGAAGAAGACTAGGCACAAGAAATACATGGAGCACCTAGTGAAGTGAGACATCAACTAGAGTCAGAGGCTACTTGGATAGCAGAAGGTGACTTTAAGAATCATGGAATTAGTGAGGAACTCTTGACATCACAAGTTCCTTAACCTCTTTGTTGTAGGGGGAGAATGGTGCAGGAGCACCTTAAGGTCTTTTGGAAGATCTTAGTGATTTTTGGCTTGTATGTGGTTCTAGCCAACCACCAAGGGAATAAGGACTATGATATAAAGTCCCTAGGTTTTTTTGAGAGTGTGTTAGGGTAGGTTTGGCTTAGATTCTTTAACTTTATGAGTTCCTAGACAAATCTGGGCAATTTGAGCATTTGGCAATGTTGCCTTGGCAATTTTGCCTAAAAGTTGAAAAATAGCATTAATTTTGTTCTAAGTCAGACCCAAGGGTCCTAGCACATGGGATAAAGGTATATAAGGTCATCCAAACACTAATACCTAGGTTGGAAGTTCATTTTCATGAATTGAGACTTGGAGAGCATTTTTGGTGTGATTGGAATTCAACAACTTTTGAGTGCATTTTTGTGTTTGAGCCTTCATCCAATCAAGAATGGATTGAAAGGAATAATTTGATGCTCTAAGAATTTCATTTGTGTCATTTACTTACTATACCTAGCATAATATTAGTCATTTAGACAAATTGGTTAAGGTTTTGCAAGTTTTTGGGTTTTGGACTCACTGTCGGTTTGGGCCAGTTTTGTGAATAATGAGTTCCACTTGAATTCCCGTGGCTTTCCTCTCATGGCCACTTGGAATCAAGCTGGGGACTATGTAAATAATGTACATATAGGTTTACGATTTTTTTTTGTAGGGGAAGTGAAGAAACTATCAAGCACTAGGCGAGTGCAAGTGCATTCTGGCTAGTGGCTTGGAGAGGACAGTAGTAAAGAAAGCTGCTAAGTGGATTGGTTTGTGCCAATAAAGAGCATGGGAGTGTGGGAACATGTATTCTAGACATTTGTGTGCAAGGAGAGTTGAGGAGGTCATTGAAGCTATCAAAGTTGGGAAAAGGAGCTAAAACCCTTGAAACCCTTAAAATTAGGGAGGTATGAGGACAGTCATATGAACGGCCACTTGGGAGACCTTACACCTAGTAAATATTGAAGCCTAGGGTACCACTAGAAATAATATAAAAAAAAATTTGGGGGTTGTTAAGACCATTTTTGAGAAAATCCAAGAAAACGGATTCTAGGAGGCCTAGTTGGGGCAAAAGGCTACAAGGGCTAAAATGGAGTTTTCCAAGAAAGTGATGGGAGAATGGTGAAAGAATCCAATGAGATGGATCAGTGAGGTTTCAAATCAACAAAGATATAGTAGAATAACCTTTCCTAGCCCATGGAGTGGTTAGGACACTTTGTGTCAGTTTGGAGCCCAGGGAAGCCTAGTGGCGAATTGAGAGTAATGGAGAAGAATTTGAAATTGGTGGAGAGTCTTATGAGGTGAGAGGGGTTTAGGAGAGATCCTTGAATAGGGTAGAGAGGAATACCCTAGGAAGACCAGAGAATAGGTCTTGGGAAGAGCAAGAGTGCTCTTGAAAGGTAAGTCTCCCCATCAATAAGAGAGAGGATATGAAATAGGTTATAATTAAGAAATCTTGTGGGATGAACCAAGCTATAAGAGTAAGTGTAATTCATGCATGTTTTAGCTCATGGAATATACTGATCAATTTCTTGAAAATTTTATGTGATGTGAAGTATAGAAAATTAATAACTGTATAGTTATGTAATGTGACATGTGGAAGGCCAGTAAATGTTGTGGTCATGTTTTGAGTATGAACTATACTAGTTACCCAACCTGGGATAAGGGTTGATTGGTGATGAGGGCCAACCCACCTGAAATCACACAAATCATAATAATATATACCAACACAGAAGATGCAAGATAGAAGAATTACCCACTTTAAATTATTTTCAAATATTGAAATTATAGATTCAATACTTACATGAGACAACCTCATGGGCTTGATTCTTTACAACAAAATCAACTTTGAAAAAAAAATCTATTATCCGGAGCCACAATCTACACTATTGGAGCCACCTTCTACAACCCCCACTTAACCCTTTTTATGTTACCCAATAACCACCCTAGAATATTCTAGAAGGTTTAACTTTCCATTTTGTTTTAGCACCAAAATTCTTACCATTTGATTTCTGGCCTAGGAAGAAATTTTAATGAAATTCACTTTTTAGAGGGGCACCTTTATGGGGCCATAACTTTTGATCTGGTATTCAATTTTCTATTATTGCATATAGTTGGAAATCTCTCGAAGAGATCTACAGCAAGTGATTTGATCATTGGTTAGTTCGTCAACTTTTCAAGCTATTTTGGGGCCTCTAAAGTCTTCATATTTGAAATTGAAGTTGCATTGGAGTAATTTCTCGGGACTAAAACTTTAATATCTCCCAAACCATGTAGGGTATTGAGGCGATTCTTTCGCGACTAGAATTTTTTTTTAGTTCTGCTCCTTGGGGTAAATTTTTAGGTCCATACAAGCTCTTTTAGGCTAAATTACTAAAAATAGTAAGTGCCCTTTTTTGCTATTTTTGGTGCTTGACTATCTTACACCCCTTAAGTGCCATCATGGGACTCAAAACAACTAAAGAAAATAAAGAACATTTTTTTTGGGTGATGCAAGATTTCCCTACACTGCTGGATGCTCTTGCATCAGACACCCAAGGTAATTTAAAAAGTGACCCTATCACTTCTTGGGAGTTAGAGGGAAACCAAGATGGTTAACCTCAACCTCAGACAACCATGATGAATCTTCAATAGGAATTCCTCTCCATTTCACCAAGTAATCTACATATTTCCTATTTCTCATGCTTCTACCCACAAGACTATCTAAGATTTATTCTATCTCTTCCTTTTCTAAAGTAGGTGCTTGAATTTTTTGTTGGTCTTTTATTGGACCCTCCTCTATATCACCTTCATGATACTCTATCAAATCAACAATGTTGAAAAAAGGAGAAATGTTTATTCCACTAGGAAACTCTACCTCATAAGAATTTCTTGAATCATGCTTCTTCAAGATCTTACATGGTCCAAAATTCTTCATCTTTAAAAAGTTGTATGTACCAACTAGAAACCTTTCCTTTAAAAAATGAATCACGACTTCATCTCCTACCTAGAACTCCTTATACCTCCTTTTTTGATCTATCTGAGCCTTATATTTGTGAATTCATCTTATTGATATGTTTCTTCACCTCTTCATGCAAATTCTTCAAGTACTCAGCAAAATATTTAGCTTCAATGCTATTCTTCTCCCCCTTATCCATCTTTCCCAGTTCATAAGTAGTTCTTGGACTACTCCCATACACAATCTAGAATGGTGATTTACCAGTGCTCCTGTTGACAAAATTATTATAAGCAAATTCTACCTATGGTATAATAAAATCCCTTCCCTTAGGCTTATCTCCTACTAATCATCTTAGTAGGTTACCCAAAATTCTATTCACCACCTCTACTTGTCTAGTCTGTGGATGGTGTGTAAAAATGAACTTCAAACCTTTCTTCAACTTCTTCCATAATGTCCTCCAGAAATAACCAACAAATTTGGTATCTTTTTTTGAAAATATACTATTTGGTAGACCATGTAGTCTCACCATCTCTTTGAAAAACAACTCTGCAACATGAACAAAATCATTGGTCTTATGACACGAAATAAAATGTGCCATCCTTGAAAATCTATCCACCACCACAAATATGGAATCATGCTCTCTCTGTGTCCTTGGAAAGCCAAGAACAAAATCCATGCTAATATCCTCCCATGGCCTCTCAAGTAGAGGTAACGGCTGATACAATCTAGTATTTTGACTTGCTCCTTTCTCCATCTAGCATACTTTGCAACTTTGTACAAACTTCTTCACATCTTGTTGTAACTATGGACAATAATAATTCTCACTAACAAGAGAAATGGTCTTATCTCGACCAAAATGTCCAACCGATCCTCCACTATGATTCTCCTTGATTAGATTCTCTCTCATAGAACTCCTTGGAATACACAATTGGCTTTCTCTAAACAACATCCCATCTTGGATTAATAAATCCAACCATCTCATCCTATCCAATGTAATAGGTTCCAAACAATCCTTCCAAGCTTCTGCAAAGTCTAGATCTTCAGGATACAAACTCTTGAGTTCATTGAACCCAAAAACCTCTATATTCATTTCTATCAAAAAAAAAATCCTTCTACTCAAGGCATCTGCAACTCTATTTGAACTTCCACTCCTATGCTCCAAAACAAAAGTATAACTCTACAAAAATTCAACCCACTTTAAGTGCCTTTGATTTAACTTTCCTTGACTATTGAGATACTGCAAAGCCTAGTGATCAATATGTAAAACAAATTATTTTGGCAACAAATAGTGTCTCCATTCTTCAAAGCCTGTACTATAGCATAAAACTCTTGATCATAGAAATAATATTTCTTCTTAGCATCATTCAACTTCTCCCTAAAATAGTCAATAGGCTTACCTTCTCGACTCCAAAAAAACTCCTATGGCAGTGCCACTAGCATCACAATCTACCTGAAAGACCTTATTGAAATCTGGAAGTGCTAAATCAGGTTGTTCTATAACTTTCTTCTTCAACATATCAAAAATTTTGGCTGCTCCAATAGTCCACTTAAACTCTTTTCTATCCCCTCTCATCATTTTAGTTAAAGGTGCACAAATACTATTGAAATTCTTAATAAACTATCTATGAAAACTTGTTAGACCATGAAATGATCTTACCTCTATAACATTCCTCGGGGTAGGCCATTCAATGATAGCTCTCACTTCTTTGGATCCATTTTAAGACCCTCCACTAAGACAAAAAATCCTAGATACACCAACTCTCTCTTCACAAAACTATATTTCTTCAAATTAATCAACTTCTCCTCCCTTAGCTTCTCAAAAAATCTTCAGATATTCATCAAGTGCTCCTCCAATGTCTTACTAAAAATCAAAATGTCATCCAAATAAATAATAAAAAAAATTCCTAAAAATTCTTTCAATACCTCATTCATAAGCCACATAAATGTGCTCGATGCATTGGTTAGCCAAAAATGCATGACTAACCACTCGTACAAGCCATCCTTGGTTTTAAAGGTTGTCTTGCATTTATCTCCTTTAATCTAGATATAGTGATATCCATTTTACAAATCTATCTTCGTGAAGTACTCAGCTCCACTCAAACAATCCATAATGCCATCCATTCTTGGAAAGGGAAATCTATACTTGATGGTGATCTTGTTGATGGATCTAGAATCTGTACACATCTGCCATTCCCCATCCTTCTTTGGTTCTAGTAATGTAGGTACTGCAGATTAACTCAAACTCTCTCTGATCAATCCCTTTCGCAATAACTCTCACACTTGCTTATTCAACTCTTCACTTTCTGTTGGAGTCATACGATGAGTTGTCTTATTCAGAGAATTGGCTCCAGAAATTAAGTCCATCTAATGACTAATCTTTCTTATTGGGGGAAAACCTTCAAGTATGTTACTAGAAATAATAGCTTGAAACTCATTCAACAAATATGAAACATCTACAAGTACCTCAATAGTATCTTCTTTGTCAATTATAGGGATCAATGTAAAACACATATGCTCATACCTCATACCTTCTAGGAACTTTCTTCCATCAACTAAAAAAAATCTTGCATTACTGAATATATTTTCTTCTACCTCCTTCAAGGGCTTCAACTTATGATGAACCCCATCCTTTGTCAAATAATAGGTGTTGGCATGTCCATCATGTACTACTTTCCAATCAAAATGCCATGGTCTTCCTAACAACATATGAGAAACATCCATAGGAATAATATCACACAATACCTCATCATGGTAATTTCCAATCTTAAACTTTACCAGAAATTGTTCATTTACCAAGGCTTTACGGTCCTTCTACAACCAAGCAATATGGTATGGGTTCGGATGCCTTCTTCTCTCCAATCACAACTTACTAACAATTTCTTCTTAAACAAGGTTATTAGTACTACCTCCATCAATAATTACATTGAAAAATTTACCTTCACACTTACATCTGGTGCAGAATAAATTCTTCCTTTGAGTTGGATCCATTTCCTCATTCAACAATGCTCTTCTTGTAACAAGAACCTCTCCTCTTCCTGCATCCTCAAAATGTGAAGACTCAACATCTTCATCTATATGTGCAAATTGTGCATTACCATCAAGTCTTCTATTTGTCCTTCCTTGATGTTGAGGACACTCGTAGGCTCTATGTCCTTCTCCACACTAGAAATAGGTTTGACGAAAGCCTCCTCTTCTTAGTCCTCATCCAGATCTTCCTCTTCCTCTTTAGTCTCCATTATTATGATCACGAGGATGGTAGGTGTTATCTCCTTTTTGGTTGGCTGCTACTGGAGCCTTCACCCTTATTTAGGTCTTCATTTCGACCTCGACATGACCGTTCACCAGTCTTTCCTCCATGGCCTCCACCTCATTGTTTTTTCTCAAACCTCTTGTTCAACCATTCTTCAACCTTTAGAGAAAACTAATAAAAATCCTCAATGGTAGTCATTCTTACCAATGCCAATTCTTCCTATATGCTTGGCTTCAACTCATTAATATAATGAGAAAATTTCTCTTTATTCACCTCAGAATGTCCTATCCGAATTAGGACCTTGTGAAATTCCTCTATGTATTCTTTCACCATCCTTTTTACTTGCCTCAAGATCTACATCTTCTTGAGCAACTCCAATTCATAATCGACTAGAATAAATTGTTTCTTTAATTTTGACACCATTCTATCCCATCTAGAAATTTTATCTTTCCCTTGTCTTCCATTTTAGGTCTCTTCCCAATGTTGGATATTGCTCACAACAATCTTCTTTCTGCAAGATCCATTGGATCTTTCTCTTACTCTTCCATTTCCTCTTTTGTTTCGTCTTTAATGTCATCTTTGTCTCATTGCACATCTCTTCTTTGGACCTCTTGCTGCAAAGTTTCTAATTTCCTTCTAAGGGCTCTAGTTTCATCTCTAAGTGGATCTCTTCCTCCACCACCTCGACCTCTACCTCTACCATATTGGGAAAGTCTTAGAGGCATCTTGAACTCAATCCACACTCGCAAGTCTTTTTGCAACTACCTCATGTTTGGTGCTCTATTATAGGTTTAGGAAATCTTGCTCTGATACTACTTGATGAGGGCCAACCTGCCTGGAACCACATAAATCACAATAATAGATACCAACACAGAAGATGCGAGATAGAAAAATAATCCAATTTTAAATTACTTTTAGATAATGAAATTACATATTCAAAACTTACATGCTATAGCCTCATGGGCTGGATTCTTTACAACAAAATCAACTTTGAAAAAAAAATCTATTATTTGGAGCCACAATCTACACTATTGGAGCCACCTTCTACAACTCCCACTTAACCCTTTTTATTTTACCCAATAACCACCCTAGAATTTTCTAGAAAGTTCAACACTTTCCCTTTTGTTTTGGCACCAAAAGTCTTGTCGTTTGATTTTTGGCCTAGGAAGAAATTTTAATGAAATTCACTTTTATAGGGGCAACTTTGCAGGGCCATAAATTTTGATCTGGGTGTCTAATTTGCTATTATTGCATACTGTTGGAAATCTATCAAAGAGATCTACAGTGTGTGAGCCAATCATTGTTCAGTTTATCAAATTTTGAGTTATTTTGGGGCCTCTAAAATCTTCATATCTAAAATTGAAGCTGTATTGGAGAAATTTCTCGAGACGGAAACTTTAATATCTCCCAAACTATGTAGGGTGTTGAGATGATTCTTTCATGATCAATTTTTTTTTTTTCAGTTTTGCTCCTTGGGGTAAATTTTCAGGTCCATACAAGCTCGTTTAGGCCAACATAATTAAAATAGTAAGTGCTCGCTTTTCACTATTTTTGACACATGACTATCTTACACCCCTTAAGTGCCATCATGGGACTCAAAAAAACTAAAGAAAATAAAGATTTTTTTTTTGGGTGATGCAAGATTTCCCTACACCGTTGGATGCTCCTACATCAAGTGGATGTCAAGTATGATCTACTTATGTATACCCTGTGTGACATTCATGTGTGTGTTGAAATCCCTAAACATTAAATTGGGAATATCATATGTCTATTGATAAGAAATTTTGGTCATGTTTTGTATAGTTCTCCCTTACTTTTGACCCATTCTTCTGGAAGAGGGTCACCAATGTAACTAGGGGTTGAGGGACACAATACCATCTATTAGGAAATTACAATTTTTTGGATGTCATTCCTACTTTGGATGAAGGATCTACATTGAAGCATTGTGATTTTTCATGGATGTTGATCATGGTCTACTCCCCCACACATGAGATCCACACTCATTGGCTCATAGTGTAAACCTAACTTTGAGATTTGGTACCCTATAGGGTTGAGGATGATCTACTATGTGCCTTTGTTTGGATTTACTCTACTCACATTTTGGTTAGCATTGGTACTTCAAGGGCATGGAAGTAAATTTGAATTTTAGACTTTTGGATATTTAATAGGATTGGGAACTAATCAATAAGAATATGGGTAACTTGTATTAGCCACATATCATAAAGAAAAATGAAAACAAATTTTCTTAAGTTAAATCATGAGATAAAGAGCTCAAAATCATAGGAATATGCTCAGATCAATAATTAGTTACACAAAAAAAATTATGAGGCACATGAAAGTAATATTATGGTCAGAGATGATGGAACATGAAGATAACAATGACAGTGTGGCGGAAAATAGTAGTGGATAAGCTTTGGACCATAAAATGATTACAGGTTACTTACATATGGCATACTCATAGAGGAAGATTTATGGATTGGCTATTTAGCAAGTCTTAGGTTGTGTGGGACTATGCTTATTATTTAGGATATAGTTACTATGTATTATTATGTGGTTTAAGACCACTATTCCCTCCTCCCCTTGGGTGGCTTTATCAAAGCCACATGGTGCAATGATGTGCAATTTCATGAAAATTTGATTTATTGCTATTTTAGTTATTGATGATCTGTTTTCATTATTTGAAGTCAACAATATTGAGTTTTAATGTTAGGCTACTTAGCCACTTGAGTTCATTTGGTCCTCTTTTCCTCAAGAACTTACTTAATTGTTCTTTTTGGATTGAAATGTCGCATAGTGCTCATTCAATTATTGAATTTTATATTTTCTTACAAGAGATTTTACCATGATTTTGGTTTACGATTTTACACTATTTATTTTGAGGCCTTCTTATGACTTGAAACTATTGGCTTGTGTATGTCATAATGTGATCTATGTAAATAACCATATCTAGGAGGGATCCTTGGTAGGTTGTATAGGGGAGTAGATGGCCTAGGGAATCTTATTGTGAGGATGGGATTTGTATATGGGATTGGTATGGGACGGTCATAATCCATTTATCCCCATTGTTCTATGTGAGTGATTTCATGTGTACCTTCCTTTTGGAGGCTAAACCCCTTACACAAACAAGGGGAAGGTACTAGGAAATGTATGGAGGGGTCCTTAGAGAAGGGCCTCAAGACCATCTTTCCTAATATGACTATGACATTTATGGTATGTGGCTTCATTCGATACATGGTTATGTGATGATATGGGTACATAGTGATGGCATGTTGACCTTACATTTACTCAAAAAATCAAGTTACAAAATCTACAATAATATGGTGATGTGGAAAATTCATGGGCACTTGACATAGTTCATCCTCATAAATCTCGTTGTGTGAACCTTGTGATGTGAATCTTGTGTGGTTAATTGTGATGTGTGTGTTAACAATAAGTGGATGTGTTGTGGGGTAGTTGTGTACTAAGTGATAAGGTATGTGTAAATGAGATGATGTTATTTTCTCCTTAAAGAATGAGTATGAAGTACAATACAAATTTAAAGATGTTTTAGTCAAAAAATAGCTTTTACATGTTAACTATTAATGGTGAGACTATTGAATTATATAATATTGATGTAGACCTTATATACATGTGTGCAACCCTACTATATATTATCATGGTATTAATTTAAAAAAAAATTGTGAAAGTTGAAGACATTGTGTTGTGATTTGAATGGGTAATATAGTTTATGGTATGAAATTCTCTTACTAATACATGGTTGCTAACATTGTGGGAGAAACTATTTAAACTACACTTCATTCTTATAGTTGTTTATTCTAAGGATTATCAAAAATGAGATTTGGCATTTTCCATAACACATGTGCATGATCATTTTAGGATTATATTTCCCAAACCTTAGAGACTTCAAGGAGGAAGTGTTGATGGTCAAAATAACACAACGTTAAAACAAAATATTTTTACTCTATTTATCCTGAAAAAGATAAATGATCTAAAACCAACTATCTTCCAAGGTCTCTGTAGTTGGTTCGCAATGGTGTTGTCATCATTTAGTGATCCATGCAACTATAATATTCAAGGGGCCTTTGCTAGTAAACGACTACAAACTGGATAATACAAAGTAATTAAAAATGGGGGTTTTAAATAAATAGAAAAAGACCAATCAAGGCTTAGAACAACAAAACGTGAACACAAATTCCTTTCAATTTAGACATGCAATTCTTATAATGAGCATTTTCAAATTAACTAAAATTGTAGAATGACACAATTCATGAAATGATACATACCATCACATTCATTCACAGTGCAGATTTAAAACATGTAACCATTCACCATCACTTTTGAGAATTAATTTTTAATAATAAAATACCACAAACTTGTCACCAAAATTAACAGATCAATAAACAACAAGAAATATTATCCATAGATAATATAATAGATGGTCTTAAACTCAAAATCGTCTATTGATTTTCATCAATTAAGAGACATTTATGTGCAACAAAATCCACTGGCATATGGAAAACCATTGTCTATCAACATTACCATTAAACTAACAAACTTCTAAAAAAAAACTACTTGCATTCAAAAGCTATAAATATTTTGTTCAACTGTCTTGCATCAATTGTAGAAATGAAATATATCTAGTCTTTAGGTAGCCAATCTGACTTCAATCAACTGACCTTTACAATGAGGAGAAAAATTTAACTTATAGTAAGAATTAACATCGATCTCTCCTATCAAAAATCATGATCCATAAGGGCACCCCCAGTTATGTCTGAGTCCTATCTTTGTTGAAACTACTAGAGCTGAAAGGTAGGCCTTGTATCAATTTAGTCAAAATTTGACTAGGACTTCTTGCTTTTGTCCATTGTTGATCACTGCACCCAATCTTTGGACCATCAAAATTGATCTAGAGTTGTCAGTTTAATCCAAAACTTATCTAGATCTACTATTGTTCATAGGGTGACTAGAGCTAGTTGACATTTTTGAATTCATCCTTTTCCAAAAAATACATATTCCCTTGCCACTTAGCTACTTTTAGTTGTTTTAGATGCCTTATTTTTGAGATAATCATCCATATTTCTAAAAATCTGCTATATTATTTCCTCCTCAGGTGAATCTACCCATTTTCTACCTTGAACATTGCTCTTTCATAATCTTGGGTAGTGGTCATGTATATATCCTACAGCTGGGAAAAATTCCACACAATGTTGCGTACATAAAACCTGATGTCCATAAGCTTATCCAAAAGAAGCGCTTCATCATCATCTCCTTTCTTAATCATTTCCTCCAACCTATTACTCAACTGATCTATCATTTCTTGTAAATAAATTAAACCAACACTTGGTGAAGCCTCTTTACCAATCAGTTCAACAATAATCCCCTTTACGAACTTTCTTTCCTCAAACAAATCTTGATGAGCCTGATGCAATATTATTCTATGTTCCATGAGGACTTCTATTTTGAAGATCAATATATTCATATACTTATCAAGGTAACCAAAATCTTTATCTTTCATAATGGAATACTCAATCACATCTGCCTTAGGCAACCTCTTCAATATTCTCAATTTCTTCATATGCTCGGTATATTTATCCTCTTCTCTTCCAAGAAACTTCATATATTACCCCAGGGACTTGATAGATCACCTACCTCTTTATAAAATTTTGAACCGGCAGTGAAAAGATCCTTTGTATCCTTCTTGAGAAGGTCAATCCACTTCTCCATCATTTGTGATTTTCTCTTCATTTTAGTCAACTCTTCCACCTCTTTGTGGCTCATTAAAATAGGAATTTATGATGGTGTTGGTTAATCAGGAGTGGATGTAATCAATTCTTTTAGAATACCTTCAATCTACCCAACTTGAGCCTTAAGCTCATCCTTAGCATGCTTATCCTTGATCATTCCTAACTTGGTAGTGGTGGCCATGATATCAATAAGATTTATTTTCTGATTTCTCATATGCTTACCCAAATTGAAAGTGCTTACTTGATAATCTACAACTTGTAGCTCCCTGTCATCCTTATCAGGCACTGAGGTAGCAACGTATGCTACCAAGTCCCCATCATTAGTAATCCTTGTAGAGTGAATAGCATGAGGCTTCTTCTTTGGATTTACCTTGTCTATTTCCTTTACCATTTCATCCCACATTACCGAATGAGCTTGAACTTGTTGTCTATTTTCCAAATTTAACTTAATCTAACTGGGAGCAGTTGGATGAGTTGTTACCTATTGAGTACTGGGAGGTGTTGATGAAGGAGGTGTAGAAGAAACTACCTCCATGGCCTTCTTAGAAGAATTATTTTTCTGCTCCTCTTGTTCTTTCCACAACCTTTCTTCTTCCATTTTCTCATTTTAAACTCTAATTTCTTCTATCTTTTTCATTTCTTCTTTTTGTCTAGCCTCCTCTTCATCTCTTAATCTTTTTTTTTGTAACTCTTTTGCACAAAGTTTCTCTTCTACTACCTTATCTTTCTCAGCTTTCTTTTTTGTTCCGTTTCTTGTGCATGGGCCTCTTCCTCAGCTCTTTTCAAGGCTTTTGTAGCTTCCTTTTCTCAAGCTAGCTCTTCAGCTTTCTTTCTTTTCTCTTCTTCTTCAACAACTAGCTCTTGGGTAGATTTATTTTTAGCAGCTTCCAATATCTCCTTTTCATCCTTGGTCAAAACATCATTCATTGCAGCCTCATCCCAAAGACCTCTTGGCTCAAACCCAGTGTCTTCTTCTCTAGGTTCCTCTTCATCCCTCTCAAGATATTCTTCCCATTTTTCTCTTTCTTCTTTGTGAGGAAAAGTTTTTCTCAGAGTTTGAGGGCATAGGTGAATCTATCACATCAATCAATGGGGCCCTCTCCTCTTGAGCAGCTATTTTTTTAGTCAATGGTGTGGTGAGATGGGTATCCTCAGTTTGCATAGGCACCATAGAAGGACCTTCTTCAAAATATTTTTCTCCAGGGTACACAGTAGTTATAGGTGTAGCACTAAGACCTAAAATAACCCCTACAACAACTTGATAAGTAACCTTAGCCTTTTGCAAAGCTTCAGTAACTTGCTTCATTGAAATTTCTTCCTCCATTAGGGCAGGTTCTTTTGTGGCTACAACAGTCTTCTTTAATCTCTTATACTGCCTTGTTTCAGTGAAAGAAGTGGGTTCATTGCTAGAATCCTTCTTCCTTGAAACCTTAAGCCTTGGTTGCTTTAAAAGAAGATTAAGACATTTCACGCTTCTATCAAACACTACCTGTGACACTTTAAGAATATTTATTTCCTCCTCCATCCAATTGATTGGCTCCAAATCCTTGGTGGAAAATTTATCCATTTCATAATGGGGATTGAGAGTGATCCCATCATCAATAGTTCCTTATGGTACATCCCCTTTAACCTCGAAGTCCTTCATTTGGGGAATGGTCAACCTCTTATATCCCCTTTTCCTTCAAATTGATCTTGCAAGTTAGCCCAAAAGTCTTCGAGAAGTGGTCAATGATGGGGAAACTATGAAGCATATATACCATACATTTTCTTCTTAGGATCAAAATATTTCCTAGATGTATTATATTTGAAATTCATAGACAAAAAATCCTCTATTGTTGTCTTAGCTACTATCGAAGAAGAACAAGAATAAAACCCCAATTTCATTGGGAATGAGTGGAAGTCATCCTTGTGTTGCGTAAAGAATTTGGCATTCACCCCAGCTGCTTGACGAGAAAACTCCATCAAGATGCATCTATCACCACAACACCTTGGCCACTTGAAAGGGTGCTTGTCAAACTAGAACAATCTGAAATAGGTGGATTTGGGGTATTGGATGAGCCAATATCCCCACTCTTCAATAAACTCCATTTCCTCCCGAGACAATCTGAAACCAACATCACTTGTGAGCTGATTAATAATAACATATAAAAATGCATCATTGACCCTTTTAAAGCGTCTTTCTATTGCTCATATCACATATGAAGACATGTAAAATGTAAAATGTCTTAGTTTTCATTACATTCAATAATTGATCATGGATGTTTTTTGAAATTATCTATCCCCAATCCAAGTGTTGTGATCCTTCCAAAATTAGTTGAATAAATGGAAACATCCAATGCTCAAACGTACGAGAGTCTTCCTTTCCAAAAATTCTTGCCAACAATGTAATCATATCACTAATATCTTCAGAGAAATCAAACCTCTTGGGTTTAGGTGGTAAATTCTTTACTAATTTATTTTTTGTTTTCAGTCAACTTTTGTTAATGAACCTTTTATTCCCTTCCTCATTTGCTTCCGAGTGTTTTTAGTGCATCAGCTTCAAACATAATCTTGGGGTTAGAGTGAGTAGGAGGATCAAAAACTAGTCTAATCATTGTTGGGGTTAAATCAATGATCAAATTTCTTTGTGAATCAATACACTACCTCTGAGTTGGATTATAAGTTTGTGCAATAGTTAAAATGAACTCAAGACATTGCATAGCAATAGGGAAAGTAGCCACATGTGCCAACCCTGAATCAACATTCCTCTTTGCCCTTGGGGAAGCATGTTCTAAAAAAATATCCTCACAAAATTGGTTCAAATCAATATTACCTACAAGTGTATCAATGATCTTTATGACATCAAAACCAAATTTGGATGGTACTGGTGTCCCCTTAAACTTGTACTTCATTGTAACAGGAACCTGTTCTATTTTTATCCTTTTACCCCTTGCTCCCTTTGATGTTCATTCATCGGGCACTTCTTCCTATGGATCATATATTTATTAATCACCTACAATACTGGTAGTCATCAGAGAAAGAAGAGACATGTGAAGAGTAGATTAGAATTCATATTAAATCTCCATTCATTCAAGATAAATTCCCATTCTACAAGTTAATTCAACAATTTTGGGTTTTGGGTTTGGGGTAGAACCAAGAACCTAACCATTCTAAGAACAATACTGAACTATATTAGAAGTCAGGAATGGGGTGGAGGTCATAAATGCGCCATCACAAGAATGAAGGTAAGCAGGAGTTGGAATCAGGACCCGACACAACACCAAACTTTCAATGAGTGAAAAGTTCGAGTGAAGGTTTAAAATATGAATCCTGACAAACAAAGATAGACACAGGAATCAAGATCAAGATGAAACCTGAAACAAGAACTTTGAAAAATTTCTTGGTTCCAGTTTCGGTCCAATGTCTGATTCTGATAAAGACCAAGGGAGTCAGAAATCAGGATCGGGATGGAAATAGGAACAAGAACTTCGGAAAAGTTCTTAGTTTTGATTCTGGTCTGATGTCTAATTCTACCACAAGAAAAAAACACACAAGGAAAAAAAGTGAAAGTAAAGATTGGAATGGAAACTAGAACTAACACTTTTAAGGGTGTAAGGTGATGGTTCTGATCCAATACCCAAATCTGATAGAACAAATAAAACACAAGGAAAAGTGCGGGAATTGGGATCAAGACAAAAATAAGAACTTGAACTTTGGAAAGTAACAAGTGTTGGTAATAGTCTGAAACCTGAACCCGAAAAACAAAGGAAAACAAGGACTTAGGAGGAAAAGAAACAACTCATAAGACCCAAACAAGAACACCAAAAACAAAAGCAACAAAGGGGGACCCATTTTGACCCAAAAAAAAATGGGGTGGTTATAGAAGGCATAAAAAATGGTGACTCGACTAGGAAAACGGTTTACCCATTTTCAAGATACTGAAGAATTCAATCACCCAGAAACTCTAGTTTATGAATGCTTTAACTTGAGGATGATCAGTTATAACAAACAAGGTTGAGTTGGAATATAAAAATGTGAATAAAAAATAACAATGTTGAATCTGAGTGTGTGCATGTATGGTGCATCCTTTCTTTAAAGACCTTACCTATACTTGAAACAACTATATTAAGATTCAAGCTATGTGAGGTGACTCACTTTAGCTATCGTGCAATGATATCCTAGGTATTGCTTCATTGCTAGCTAGGTGTCTATAGACCCGACAAAGATACCTCTAGTTCTCTCAAAGCATTTCTCTACTGCTAGCTAGGCATCCATAGCCCCGATAGAGATACTTGAATCACCCTTATAATATTGAGTTTACATATAACTTTTTACTTTTCTTTTCTTTTTATATTAACTTTTTTTGAAGCAATTACTTTCTTATCTTTTTTCTCAATACTTAGACGTAACAATCTAAAACTATGGTGGACCTCATAACAACATTGAGACTCAAATTTTTCAATTGAATCTTGAATACAGTCACCCTAAGATAGATAGCCCTTAAGGAAATAAATGATTCATCTAATTCATGATAGATTTAGCCATGGTTTATGAGATCACTTTTAAAAATATACCTATTTTTCCATAACCTTTCAAACTTTCGTTAAGATGTACATAAAACATAACTTTTGAAATGAAAGAGCTCAAGAGACATACCTGAAAAATACCTAAATCAATTTCTTGGTCATAGTGTATCAATGGGTATTTTTCCTAAGATTAGATGATTAATTTAATAAAACCCAAAGAACTATTGAGTATAGTGAAAGCTTAAAACAAGAAGGATTATACTAGTTATTCCTCAAAGCTTCCATAATTCATCTCCATGGCACCTTCTAGCTCATAGCAATCGTATGACTATTTCCCTCAAATTTGTATGTGTGTGAGCAATTGACTGTGACTATGTCGTATGCAAGTTTTGAAGGATTTGAATGAAAAAATAAAGACTATGACAAATGACTAAGATAAAGACTACTTTATTTGTAAGATTCAAAAAATCAAGAGGATAAAGGTTGAACTAAAAAGCAAATTTGAAAAATCAAGAATTTGTCCAATTACTTGATTTTTGGAAGAAGATTACCATTTTGAATTAAATAAATTAAAAATATGGATTTTGTGTGACAATAAATAATCGATTTTCTGATTATTTACCAAAAGAAGTGATAGTTAATAAAATGAAATCATTTTAAATAATTTCATTTATTTAAAATGAGAGAAATGTTAAATTAGGTAATTAAATAATTAAAGATAATCATTTAATTTAGAGGATTATGACCGATAATTAAATAAATTAATAAATTCATTTAATTATGAGAATTAGTGACATATTAAATAAATAAATAAAATTCATTTATTTAATAATCAAGAAGACATAAATGAATAAAGGTAATTAAATAAATTAAGACATTTATTTAATTGTAAGGAGATAATAGACCCTTAGTGACGTATTGAATAAATAAATATAATTTATATATTTAATAATCATGAAGAATACAAGAGACATGAATTAATTAAACAATTATAAATTATTTAATTAATAGTCGAATGTGGACCAGGGACATAATTAAAATTTCATAATTATGCCAGGACGAAATTGGTAAAACGAAGCTTGTAGGCCTAGGTCATTTTTAAGTGTACATTTTGCCTCTTTTTGTCATAATGTAGCATGTTGCATTGTGACAATGAAAATAAGTCAAAAATATGCCCCAGTGCAAAATAGGATGAGGAAGAAATGATGAAGGGGGTAGCGGTATGCCCCCTCAAGAGGACATATGAGTTCTAAGAACACGGGTGTGCTCTCGAAATTGATGAGAAGAATAGAATATGAAGAGACAAAGAAATGCTAGTGCAAAAGATATGGATAATGATATGGATGCAATGCCCATATGAGATGGGTGAGAGAAGATGACAAGACAGAAGGAGATGCATGTTAGTTCCTAGACCAAATCCTTCAACATATTACCATAGGACTTTAATATTTATTGCTCTTAATCATCATTGGGAATATTATTGTAATCACCAACAAACACCATGATATGACATAGATCAAGGTGTGAAATGTTGTACCATCACATGAGACTAACAGTCACAAAAAAGGATGATCATGACTCATACTAAGAGGGCAATTGACCTAGTCTTTTTGTCACAATCAACCATGAGCATAAAAAGACAAGCAAGACAAGTCATGAAACATCGTTGCTCCTCTAAATCCTACTGTTAGAACATCCTCAAGGAACTAGAAACATGACTACCAAAAAGACAAGACAAGACAATCATCATGATACATCGTTGCTTCTCTAAATCCTATCATTAGGACATCGTGGAGAAACTAGTAACATGATAGTAAAAAAATAGAAGACAAAATAAGACAATCATCATGATACGTCATTGCTTTTCTAAATCCTATTGCCAGGACATCATCGAAAAACTAGCAGCATGATGAAAAATAAAACCAACCATCATGATACATTGCTGCTTCTCTAAATCCTGATGTCAGGACCTCGCTAAAAAACTAGTAACATGATGAAAAATCTAAAGACAAGATAAGACAATCATGATACGTCACTACTTTTCTAAATCTCGTTGTCAAGACCTCACTAAAAAACTAGTAACATGATGAAAAATCCAAAGACAAGATAAGACAATCATGATACGTCACTTCTTTTCTAAATCCTGTTGTGAGGACCTCACTGAAAAACTAGTAACATGAGTGTCAAAAGACAAGACAAACGTCATGATACGTCGTTGCTTCTCTAAATCCTATTGTCGAGATGTCACTGAAAAACTCGTAACATGACGAAAAATAAAAATACAAGTGCCAAGTGTTTTCCAAGTGTGTCTGGATGTCGAGTGTCTTAATGTCAAGATGTTAGGTCTAATGATATCAAGATGCCAGGGCATCAAGGTTTTGACTATGCCAAGATGACGAATGTTGAAGATTTCCAAATTCGGGGAGCACACATCCTGAATAATGTTGATGTCGAGAGGATTGATCCCTAAATGTCAAAAGGGATCGCTCAAAATGCAAGTGACAGTGACAATGATGATGCCTAGGAAGGACACATCCTAAGGCATAAATGACAGAGTTTGTTCTTTAGAAGGACACATCTGAAAGATACCGATGTCGAGAGGAATGATCCTTAAATGTCAAGAGGATCCCTCAAAAATGTTGGATGGAAATGACAATGCATAGGAAGGACACATCTTAAGGCATAAATGATAGAGGCTATTCTTTGAGAAGGACACATCCAAAAGATAATCAAGAGTTGACAGTTTGACTGGTTATGATAATTTAACTTGTTTTGATCAAGTTTGATTTGTGTCGACTACATGTCGATGTTGTCATGTTGATGTAATTGTCACGTTGAATAAATGGTGCAGTAATTTGCATATTTTGAGATGACTTGTTTGACTTGAAGATTTTTTGATGTGTGTGCCAATGTAATGTCATGAACCATAATGGATTGAGCTAGTGAGGCCTTGGGGGCTCATTGATAGATGGCCTTGCCTGTCATACACTCAGAGACCTCATAGTTCGACACGACCAATGACTTTGTCTTGATGACCAAAGATTACATCATGATTTTATTTTGACAAACCTAAAAGGATTGACCTAATGTCTCAGGGACTCAAAAATGAGTCTTGCCTATGTAGCAAATGTGTAGAGACAATGTAGTTCAGATGAATGACAAAGACCGATTGATTGACATGACGGACTTTCAACAAGAAATGACTTGGTTTTGTGTTCTTGAGATAATTTCACATTTTTTAGGGTTTCTTCAGGACGTTTTTTGATTTTTAGGTCTTTTTTCAAGACATTTTACCATGTTTTTGGTCTTTCTTCAAGACTTTTTGTGATGTTTTTGTCTTTCTTCAAATTTTTTTTTGATGTTTTTGTCTTTTTTCAGAACCTTTTTTAATGTTTTTGGTCTTTCTTCAGGATATTTTATGATGTTTTTCTTTTTTTTCTGGATTTTTACATTTTACGAGGATCATGAAAAATGCATGTGAATGATGCCTACACATGAGAATCCAAGGAAAAACATGATTGTGCCCCTAGTCAAGTTGAATACCAATTGATATGTAATGAAAACGTTGTTTTACATGGGAAGGACACATCCCAAAACAACATGAAGATGACAATAATGTGACAAAAGGATTAAGGTTTGCAGCTAGGCTAGGAACAAAGTCAAGGAATGTTTTGGATGATGTGCTAGGATGTCGAGCAAGATTATCTGGATTAGACTTATTGCATTTGGAATGACATCTTTTCAGGACTGAATGGGATGATGGAGTATCCTTAGACCATTTGACAAGGGAAATCCAAGCTAGCTGACAGACATGAAAGGATGATAGGTAAAGGACATGACACATGAGACTAAAGGAATTGTCCTATGATTTTCAAGGACTATGTCGCATAAGGATAATGAGGTTATGAAAGTAATGACATGACATTTCGTGAATTGTATGTGAGCGAAGGATAGACATGTCAAGAATTTTCCCAAAGCATGATTTATGTGTGCTAATTTTATGTCAAGACCAAGGTAGGTGGGCAGATGGATAGAAATGATATGAATGAAATGGATGGGTGTAAATGTCATGAGAAAAGTATGGGAAATGAGATGACTTGCCCCCAAGTGCAAAAGTGCACATAGATGATTTATTTTACACATGATGTCTATTTGCCAGGTTTTCATCATGGTACTTATCTAGGGTGCTTGTTTTCCAGGTTTTCACCATTGGACGAAATTTTTATCTTTACTATTTTCTTGACTTTTTTTTTTTTGGTGTCACCAAAATGCCTATTTGCCAGGTTTTCATTAGGGTGACAATTTTTTTATTTTTCATTTTTTTGTATTTTTGATATTTCTGAATAGCCTTGATGCATTAGATGACCATTGATTATTTTGAAGTTGTTGATGGTGTTGATGTAGACACTGGTGCCATGCTATGCCAATAATGTCCTTTCTGAAGTAGTTGCCTTGTCAAGATCATAGCTATCTTTATCAGAATACACACATCGCGATAGAGTGCCATGACAGTCTTTGTGGTAAAGAGTTTATGCCATGATGTGACAGATTTGTGACATGCGATCTTTGGACTTTAGACGAGATGTAGGATTATGATGAATGATGGTAGACATGGAAAGGTTTTTTGGACATTTGGATGAATCACTTTTTATTTTCCAAACTTGGGATGGTGGATGACAAATTTTGGAGGGATGGTGTTTGGAACGAACACTCTTAGATGTCTTGCTTGATGACCATTTTGAAGGAGGTAGAAATTTGTTGTATGTGGGAGTCCTCTTGTTTTGTGGCTCCACATTGTAATTAAATTTTTATTTTGACATATTTTCTTTGCTTGATCCACTTTTCTTTGGGATCCATTTTAATTTCCTTTGTCCACTTGTATTTTTGTCTGATTCAATGGCCTTTGACATTTGATTTTTTACTTTGTAAGACTTTTTTTTTTGTTGGTTCCAAAGGGAAGGTTTAAGATGTTGAAAATGATGGTTTATGGTGTGGGTGGAAGGGGTGATGGAAACAACCTTATGATAAGAATTTCTCATGGACTCTATTTTGACATTTGTATCTGACAAGGTTGCCCCTAGTATCGAGTAGGTTCCATTGACATCGTTTGATTTGTTAACTGAAGAATAGTCGAGACCTTGATGTCTGTAATTTTCCTGAAATTGTATTGGTTCTTGAATGCCTTGCTCATGTATTCCTAGTCCTTTTCCTTGATATTGCATGCTTTGACAGATTCTATTTGTGATGGGGTATTTATTGTTTTGAAAGCAAGATGCTAACCCATAATGATGTATGTGGACACTAATACCTAGAATTTTTTTGTCTACAAGGAAGCTTGCTCTGACAAAGATAGATGACCCTAGTTGATAAAGTGTCTTAGCTTCATTGTCATGTTGAACATATTTCTGACTAATATCTTTGGTCTGATCTTGTGACATGTCAAGTTTAGATGATTCTATTGGAGCTTCCAAGTCGATGTTGAAGCTATTGTTATGGTCAGTGTCATAGATTCCAGTAAATTTAGCTATAGCTAGATCATTTGCAAATATGTCCATAATGGAAAACTCTTGTTATTGAGGAATATCATCTATGTGTGTCATGGAGGAAAGTGTCTCATTT
Organism: Sequoia sempervirens; assembly: GCA_007258455.2. Lineage (NCBI taxonomy): Eukaryota > Viridiplantae > Streptophyta > Pinopsida > Cupressales > Cupressaceae > Sequoia > Sequoia sempervirens. Next base: position 58,568,431 of record VDFB02109042.1, read on the forward strand.
TGGAAAGTGTCAATAGTCAAGGCCTGTACAGGGTTGGCAAGTGTTTGATCATGAATGGCGTAAAAATCAAGGAGTGGATAATTTTGTACTTCTTGGTCAATGGTAGGGTCTTGGTCAAAGATGGGGTTGTCATGGATGATATAATTGGGATTGAAATCATTGTCAAGGGTAGGTGTATATTGGATGTCATGATTGTCTTGAAGGAACTCTTGGATGGATTGAAAGATACGGTCATGGGATGGACTACCTTGTTCTTGACATGAGGGTGACATTATAATGTCATGCTTTGGGCTTTCATTTTAACATTTATCCTCAAGTTTAGACAATGGGATTTGACTTTGGACTATGATATAATTTTCATGATTAAACGTGGCTTGTGAGGGAGTGACTTGAAAAGGATTAATGGATGAAGGACTAGGATAAGACATGGGAACTTGGACTAGACTAGTATGTGAAGGAATAGGAGAGGACATGGAGACTTGGACGAGACTAGTATGTGAAGGACTAGGATAGGACATGGAGACTTGGACGAGACTAGTATGTGAAGAACTAGGATAGGACATGGGGACTTGGACTGGACTGGTGGATGACGGCCTAGAACATGATGTGGGGACTAGCACTAGATTAGTTGGTGATGACATAGGATATGACATGGAGACTTGGACTGGACTAGTGTAAGGTTGATTGAAATAGGACATGGAGACTTGGATCAGATCGATATGGTATGATGTGGGGACCTAACATGAGTTAGTAGATAGTTGATAAGGAATGTAGACTTGGACAAGATTGATAGGTGAAGGGCCAGATTATGACGTGGAGGTTTGGAATGGACTAGTGGATAGTTGGATTCCCTTGTCAAGGTTAGGATAAGGGTGATAAGTGAATGTTTGTTGTGAATTAATGGCAGGACTTATGTTAAGTGACTGTTGATGGTGAGGGTAGACAGATGGAGGTCCCAAAGTATTTATGTCAAAGCCCTATGGTAACTTAGACCCTTGGTCCAAAAGCATGGCTAGATACCTTTGAGGGTCATGTAAGACTAAGTTTTCTATAAAGGAGGCTATATCAGGATTTTGTGCCACAACTTCTAAGTCTTCTGCATATACTCGTCCATTTGGTTCTCTTTGTATGAATGGTTTAGAAGGATTTCATGATGAAGATGGCATGTTCATGGAAGATTGCATGTTCATGTTGTGAAATGGGTTAGAAAAAATCCAATGTTGGTTCGTGTCATAAGTGTTATTATCGATGTTGGGATTGAAATCTTGTCCAAAGTTTTCCATTTGTCATGTCTGTCTTTGAATCCTAGTCTCAACCATAAAAGGAGATTTCTGAAATGAGGATGATAAGAATGACAACTGAATCCTAGGATGATGCTAACCTATGTTTTTGGATTTTTTTTGGATAAAGGATGACAATGCAAGACTATGTTTTTGGATTTTCGATAATAAGGGATGAAAATGCGACAATGTTGTCTAAAGGATGTGGCTAATGTAAAATGAAGACTAGGATGACATGTTGTGACACTAATTTTTTTGTATTTTTGGAATAAAGGATGACAATGCAAGGTGATGATGACGTTTGCCTAAGGAAATGATTAATGCAAGATGACAAGGTTGTCAAGGCCAAAGTGCCAAATGAGGACTAAGATAATTAATGCAAAGTCTAAGTTCAAAATGAGGACTAGAGATGGACAATGCAAAGTCTAAGTTTAAAATGAGGACTAAAAATGGAGAATTTTTGGAAAGGTTTTTCTTAACTACTCTAAGCTTGACTTATGTCTCAATTTAGGTTATCAAGGGACTTGCTAAGGGGACTAAATGACAAGGTTGAAATGATGAGTGAGGCTTCCTAACTAGACTGTTGAGTTGGGGGTTCTCACAAAAAGGACAATGATCAAAAAGAGGAATAATGACTAAGTCCTAGGATAACCTAGTTTTGAAAACAATGGTTTTTGCAAGGTGTGGAGATTTGGCCTAATTCAAAGTTTTCCAAGATGAAACCTAAGGAAAAATTTATGTTAAAATGATGATTATGACACCTAGGGAATGCAACTAAAATTTGGAAATTTCAAACTGTGGTTAAAATGCGAGCTAAGGAATGCAAATGATGGACGTTTTGAGAAATTTCAATTTTGGTTTTTGATAGAGGCCTTTGAAAAACATGTTTTGATAGTAGGCTAAGATGTTTGGACTTGAATTATGGTCTAAAATGGGTTTATTTTTGTGCTAGTCAAATGTGTCGTTTGAGGTCACAAATGCATTGCAGTGATCAAATGTGGCTCTAGAAATGGAAAATGTGGTTCAGTGTTTCAAATGCGGCTTTACAGATGGAAAAGGCGGTGCAATGTTGCAGATGCAACTTTACAGATGGAAAATGTGTTTCAAGACAGGTGAATGTGGTTTTTGGATTAGAAAATGTGTTTGAGCAGAGCAGATGCATTGCAAAAGCTAAAAAATGCGGTGTGACAGAGCGATTGCAGTTTAACAAATGTCTCGTAGAATTTAAAAAGTCAAAATTTTGATGTTTTTGGTCAAAAAACCAAATTGTTTAAAGTTTGACAGTTTGTTTCTAGATGTTTGAGTGTTGTTTGTTTCGTTTCAGTAACCAGCAAACACTTGGAAAGCACTATATATTGAAAGTAATCAAACACAAAAGAGAACAAGTACTATCCTATGGTTAATCCAGGACAATATTCACTAGATTCCACATGGGTTTCCCTAGCCTCATATTAGTAGCGTGTGAATTTAGAAGCTTGGTTGCACGGGCTCCCCCTTACAGTGCACTCTCTTCTTAGTCCAACCAAGCTTCCAACCCCCATGAAACTCCCATGGCAGATTGATCACCTCTACTACAGACTACAAAGATGTGGATGCCTTCACACTGATTGGTGCTGCGCTAACAAATAGAAGGTTTTTGACTACTAAACAATGGTGTTTAATTCAAGACCCTCATTCGAGTGGCTATACATGGGGCACAAGATTAAGCTCCGTTTAGGAGGCACTCTAGCCTAAAGAGGTTAAGCTCAACAGGGTTTTTGGGAGTACTACTTGGTCCGTATGACACATCCGCACTCGTAATCTTAGGTTTTCCCTTAAGATTCACATTTATATACCAGTTGGGGGTAGCTTGGTTTTAGCTCCGTTGCTAGTTTCAGTCGCCTAGAAGTGATGAAATCCACTAGCAGGCCTAATTTCTAGAGGCAATAATCATTTCTCTTACACCTAGGATCACATGACTATGCAAGGGGAGAGGATACTTTGGTTATTGCATCAAGGTTACACAAGGACCAAGTGGGTCTAGCTTTTTGATCACCTAGTTTGCACAGGGTGAGAGCATATTCGCCTACCACTTTCAAACACAATCAAATAGAATTGAAAACAAGTTTATTTTAAATGCACCAAAAGAAATGTTTTCTATTCTAAAAATAACAAGCACAATGTTTTTGGAATGAAACATGGACACTCGAACCTGAAAAACCACAAATTAGTAGTTTTATCAACTAATCTTGGACTCACAAAATGTAACCGCCACATGCTGCAAACAAAGATTAGCAACACGAAAAACCTCCCTGTTAGTAGAATGCAGAAGAGAATCAAAATGTAGAAGAAAAGTAGAATGTATAACAACCAAGAACAGAAAATAGAAAAACTAGAATGCAAAATTTGAAAATAAATTTTACCAAGCAAATGCATCACAGTAGAGTGATTGCATCGTGGTCCTACGATCTAGTTTAACAGGAAAATATGTCCATTTAATCTTCAAATGTGGATTTGTTGACTTTGATTGTGGTTCATCAGAGTGAATGCGGTGTTTAGTCAGTCAAATATGTCACAACGCAGCAAATGCGGCTCGAAATATAGTGAATGCATCGTTCCATACCTATACTAGCAAAAAAAATAGAAAACCAAAAACCGTACAGAAAATAGAAAAAATAAAATGCATCGGGTTCACCAATGTATCAATGGGTATTTTTCCTAAGGTTAGATGATTAATTTAATAAAACCCAAAGAACTATCGAGTACAATGAAAGCTTAAAACAAGAAGGATTATACCAGTTATTCCTCAAAGCTTCCATGATTCATCTCCATAACACCTTCTAGCTCGCAGCGATCATATGGCTATTGCCCTCAGATCTGTATGTGTGTGAGAAATTGACTATGAATATGTCCTATGCAAGTTTTGAAGGATTTGAATGAAAAAATAAAGACTATGACAAATGACAAATGACTAAGATAAAGACTACTTTATTTGTAAGATTCAAAAAATCAAGAGGATAAAGGTTGAACTGAAAAGCAGATTTGAAAAATCAAGAATTTGTTCAATTACTTGATATTTGGAAGAAGATTACCATTTTGAATTAAATAAATTCAAAATATGAATTTTGTGTGACAATAAATAATCGACTTTCAGATTATTTACCAAAAGAAGTGATAGTTAATAAAATGAAATCATTTTAAATAATTTCATTTATTTAAAATGTGAGAAATGTTAAATTAGGAAATTAAATAATTAAAGATAATCATTTAATTTAGAGGATTATGACCGATAATTAAATAAATTAATAAATTCATTTAATTATGAGAATTAGTGACATATTAAATAAATAAATAAAATTCATTTATTTAATAATCAAGAAGACAAATGAATAAAGGTAATTAAATAAATTAAGACATTTATTTAATTGTAAGGAGATGACCCTTAGTGACGTATTAAATAAATAAATAAAATTTATTTATTTAATAATCATGAAGAATACAAGAGACATGAATTAATTGAACAATTATAAATTATTTAATTAATAGTCAAATGTGGACCAAGGACATAATTAAAATGTCATAATTATGCTAGGATGAAAGTGGTAAAACGGAGCTTGCAGGCCTAGGTCATTTTTAAGTGTCTACACATAGTACTCTTAGTATGCTTTGAAAAACTACCCATTATTCCAAAATGAAGAAAATGAAAGTCCCCAGAAACAGAAAGAAAACAACCAAACAATAAAAGAGAAAACACACAATAAACAACAAAAAAGAAAACAAACAAACAAACAAACAAATTGAAAATGAGAAAACAACTAAATTACATATGTACAATAGTTGAACGATCAAATCCTTCATGGGATAAAGTAATGCTTGAAAAAATTCCCATTGAATGGCAATGGAATAGGTTCTCCTGTCAAGGTAGTAAGTTGAAAAGCATTCTCACCAAGAATCTTAGCAATCTGATATAGACCCAACCAAAGTCTATCAAACTTTTGGTGATCACCCTTTCTCTCTCTGGCTTTATCCCATAGTGGCACTATGTCTAAAATTATGAAGGCATTTATTTTGGCTCTCTTGTCAAACCAACATTTGACTACAACCTGATGCTTAGAAAACTATTGTAGAGCAACATCCCTCTGTTCTTCTAGATTGAGTAGATTAGTTAGTTGGACCTCTATCCTATCATCCTTTGAATAAAACTCTTGCATAGAGCATAGAACGGGTATCTGTGGATGGATAGGGAAGACTGGGTCTTGGCCATAAACTAACTTAAATGGTGAGTTTCCTAAGGAGGTTTTGATTCGAGTCCTATCTACCCATAAGGAACATCTTAGCTGTGTATGCCAATCCCTAGGATTACTTTCTAGTAGTTTCTTAATTACCTCCAAAAAATTCTTATTGGTAGACTCTGCTACCCCATTCCCTTGTGGATAGTAATTGGATGAATATTTCAAAACAATTTTATACTCATATGCACATTGAATAAATTGTGTGGAGGATAAGGCTGGGTCGTTATCACATACTAGAGCAAAGGACACCCCAAACTTGGTAATAAGATGTTTGTTGAGGAATTTGATAACGAAGTTAGTGATGTAGTTTTTGCAATGTTGATCTTTGGTCCATCATGTGCAATAGTCCATCGTGGTCAAAATGAACTTGTGACCTACAAAATAATTTGGATTAATCACCCTGACAAAGCTAATGCCCATTGGGTGAACAATCTTACCTCATATATGGGTTGTAGGGGCATTGTTGGGTTGCACTCTCTAGATGTTGAGGTTTGACATGTGTGAAATGTCCTAACATGTTGATCAGCATCTCAAAACATATGAGGCCAATAATACTTAGACCTAAAAATCTGATGTGCCATGGCATCGGCTGAACCATGCCCGGTACCATGCTTGCCATGAAACTCTGTAATGGCTTGTTTCACTTGTTACTGATCTAGATAGCACAAGTAGACACCTTAAAAATTATTCCTATACAAGTATCCTCCTTTGATCATATGATGTGAACTCTTTAGTCTTAGTGCCCTTCTCTGAGTGGTATTCATCCCATCAGGACACTTTATTTAATAGCAAGAAAATCAAATCAGCATACCATGGATAGCCTGTGAATGATTGTACTATGTACTGCTGATAGATGATATTGGAATCGACATCAACCATTTATTTAGATAGGACTTGCCCTCTAACCAGCTTCATAGGGTGAATTTTGAGTTCAAATTCTTGTAGGATCGCCACCCACTTTCCCCTTCCTTCTCCCAACTCACTCTAAATAAGGGACTTCATTGTAGGGTCAGGAACTATGGCTATAACCCAGCTGCGTAGAATGTAATGTTAGAACTTCTTAACCACTCTTACTAGTGCAAAGTCCTGCTTCTCTAATGGTGGGTAGCTTATCTCAACATTACTAAAGGGAGAACTCATAAAAGCTATCGATCGTTTGTCCCCTTCGACTTTCCACTGTGTCAAAACAACACATGAATGATCAGACAAAAAAGAATAAATATAAAAAGGAACTAGATAATCTGGACTAGTTAAGACATGTGCCTCTATGATAGACTATTTAATTTGTGAGAAGGAAGCCTTGGCCTCATTACTCCATTCAATCTTTGCATCTTTCTTCATCATCTCATTGAGGGGTTTAACAATTTCTGCAAATCTGTTTATGAATTTCCTTACGAAGTTTATCTTTTCGAAGAAAGACCTCATCTCCTTTTTATTGCCCATCATGGTCAGTTTCAAGATGGATTCCACTCTATCAAGGTTGATTTAAATTCCCTTTTCTGATATTATATGATCCAAGATTTTTCCTTCTAAGACCTCGAATGCACATTTCTTCAAGTTAAGGGATACACCATAACTTATACATTTTCCAAGGACCTTTGACAAGTCAGCAACGTGGTCTTCCCTGTTCTTGGAAAATACAGTTAGATCATCCATGTAAATGATAATACATTTACCTACCAAATCATTAAATTCAACATCCATGGCATCCTAAAAGGTGGCCCTAGTGTTAATGAGACCAAATGGCATCCTTCGGTAGGAAAATTTTCCCCACTTGGTAGTGAAAGCAATTTTGATTCTATCTTCATAGTTAACCAACACTTAATTATATCCTAAATAGCCATCCAAGAATGACATCATCTGTGAGCTGTTAACTATCTGCAATACCTCGTCAAGAGAAGGAAGCAGGTAGTTATCTTTTTTTGAAGCTTTATTGAGGTTTTAGAAGTTGACACACAATCTGATTTCCCCATTCTTTTTATGAACATGCACTAGATTTGTTGGTATGTGGTGACTGATCATGCTATACTGTAGAATCTTCATGTATCCTCGATGGGGTTGTAATAAGTTTTGCATTGGATAATAAAATCATTGGATGGTTGGAGTTTTGTGGATGTAACCCAGATTGGGTGAAGTATGTTAAATTATCTATGTTGTCTTGTTTCTGCTATAATTTTATGTGTGTCTTGTTTCTCTATTTTATTGATCAAATCTGCATTTAATTGTTACATATCTTCCTTTGAACTCTAACAAGTGGTATCAGAGTGGGTTTTGTTCGATTATCATCTGTAGGAAAGTCCCACTCTTGAGTGGGAGTCTCACAGTTAAGTGGGATTAATGGAAAACGAGGGTAAATTGAAGGTAGATAAATTCAATGGGTAGAACTATTAGTTATGAAAGATGTAGATGGAGGATTATCTCTATCAGAAGGATTTATGGATGTTGTTGGAAGGAATAGACAAGAATCCGGCAACAATGAGTGATGAGGATTGAAATCTTCTAGACAGAAAGGCATTGGGAGCCATTTTTTATGTTTGGCACAATCAGTGGCATTCAATATTGCAATAGCAAAGACAACTCAAGAATTGATGGAAATCTTGGCGAAGTTATATAAAAATCCTTTCACTTTGAAAAAGGTATTTCTTATGAAGCATTTATTTAATATGAAAATGGTAGAAGGTGGGTCAGTTGTTGATCATTTAAATGAGTTTAATACGGTTACCAGTCAATTAACTTTTGTAAATGTAAACTTTGATGAAGTTAGGGCTCTTTTGATTCTGTGTTCTTTGCTTGAAAGCTAGAATAGCTTGGTAATGGATGTTCGCAATTCTGTTTCTAGTTTGAATACATTGAAAATTCATGATGTTGTTGGTGTTATTTTGAGTGAGGAAATTCGTAGGAAAAGCTTAGGTGGAACATCCACATCAGACAATGTTTTCAATGCAGAAAGTAGGAGAAAAACAAAGGAGAGAAGAAACAATTCTAGAAGTCATGAGAAGTCACGAGGAATTTCAAAGGACAAAAGTCCCAATCTAGAGACAAGAGGGATTGTTGGTACTGTGGTAAGCCGGGTCATTTAAATAAAGATTGTTGATTTCAAAAAAATAAAGGAGATAAAAAGGAAGGCAATAAAGAGGAAAATGTGCTAATTAATAAATCTGATGAGGATACTTTGATTCTTTCCCTTGATAATGCTGATGATTCTTGGGTGTTAGATTCAAGGGCTTCATTTCATGCTACACCCCGTAGAAGTTATTTTCTTGATTATGTCCAAGGGGATTTTGTGCTAGTTTATTTGGGAGATAATGAAACCTGTCAGATTGTTGGAAAGGGAAGAATCAAGATTAAGTTGCAGAATGGGAATCATTGGCTACTACATGAGGTAAGGCACGTTCCAAAGTTTAAAAAAATAAAATTTTAGCAGGGCAACTAGATGATGAAGGTTGTTGTTACATTTAGTGATAAAAATTGGAAGGTTAAGAAATGTGCCTTAGTGGTAGAAAAAGGTGTGAAAGTAGGCACCTTATATCTTTGTATAGGTAATATTGTTCCTTCTACTTTAGCTATTGTAGATAAAAATCAATGTTCAGGAATAGTTGCTACAGTTCAACAGGTGAAAAATCAGACAATTGCTATGGATTTTGAATCAACACTATGGCATAATAGACTTGGGCATATGAGTGCAAAAGGTATGAAAGTACTTAATTCAAAGAATATTTTACCATGTCTGAAATGTGTTAATATGGATTTCTGTGAAATTTGTGTGTATGATAAACAAAAGAGAGTTTGTTTTCTCAAGGATGGGAAGCAAAAGAAAGATGAGAAATTAGAGCTTGTGCATATGAATGTATGGGGACTAGCTCAAGTATCTTCTCTTGGTGGCTCTCAGTATTATGTCACTTTTATTGATGGTGTAACAAGGGAGGTATGGATATATTTCCTTAGGTAGAAATCTAATGTATTTGAAACTTTTAAGAAATGGAGAAGCTTGGTTGAGAATGAGATAGGAAAAAATTTAAAATGTCTCAGATCTGATAATGGTGGTGAATATTGCAACAAATATTTTGAAGATTATTGTTCGTCTAATGGTATTCATAGGTAGAAAATGGCTCCAAGGACTCCACAGGAAAATGGAGTGGCTAAGCGCATGAATAGAACAATAATGGAGCATGCACGGACTATGATATTGCATGTTGGGATGCCTTTAAACATGTGGGTAAAGGCTATAAACACTGTTGTTTATTTAATCAATAGAGGTCCCTCAAATCCTTTGGGTTGTGGTCTTCTAGAGGAAGCATGGACAGGTAAGAAAGTGAGTTATTATTTTCTCAAGACCTTCGGTTGTGAAACATTTGCACATGTAGATTCTAAAAAAAGAACCAATATTGATGAAAAATCAAAGAAATGTATATTTTTTTGGATGTGGAATTGATGAATTTGGTTATAGGCTTTGGGATTTTGAAAATAAAAAAATTGTGAGAAGCAAGGATGTCATATTCAATGAGAAAGTGTTGTACAAAGATCAGTTGCAATAGCATGAGAAGAAAGAAAATGATTATGTAGTGTTGGATGATACACCAAACAATGGTGTTTTAGTGGTTCCTCATGCTCTGCAACAACAACAACAAAAAATACCACAAACTCCAGTGAATGTTATACGATCTTCAAGGATAAGTAGACCTCCATAAATATTTTCTCCCTCTTTGTATTCTATTTTATTAACTGATGCTAGTGTATCAAAATGTTATGATAAAGCTATGCAGGTGGATACCAAGGTTCAGTGGGAGCATGGAATAGAAGAAGAAATGGGTTCCTTGCTAAAAAATTAGACTTGGGAATTATGCAAGTTTCCTTCAGGTAAAAATGATTTACCAAACAAATGGGTTTATAGGCTAAAAGAGGAGGATGGAGGTAAGAAAATATTTAATGCTAGATTAGTTGTAAAGGGATATACACAGAAAAAGGGTATTGATTTTGATGAAATATTTTCTCTAGTTGTTAAAATGACTTCCATTAGTACTGTTTTAAGTATTGTGGCTGCTGAAGATTTGCATTTAGAATAGCTTGATGTTACAACAACCTTTCTCCATGGTGATTGTTGGCCTCCTACAATGATTTAACAACTAGGCCTTTAAAGCTGTGATTCAAAGATTAGACACCTAACTTGGATAGCTATTTCAATCATCATGAAGGTGCATTTAACTTGTCAACCTAGGGACGTGAACTTGAAATGGGCCAACACAATATGTGCACGAGGAATCCAAAGTAGCCATTTTAATTCTACAGCTAAGAAAGACACAATGCTTAAAGTAAATTGCTCGCAAAGGAATGGCATAAATTTTGAACATCAATTAACAACTATACTAAGCTGAAATGCATGACAGAAACAAAAATCTGAGCAAACAAACATGAAACTACTTTGTCTACTTTGGCTGTAGGAATAGTCACATAATGGAATTCTAGTGGCTATAGGAATAGTTAGCACCAAATTATTAACTAATTACTGAACATAAAGCAATAACTAGGCTAAAATAAGCTAAAGGATGGATTTATCACCAAGTGGGACCCATTGGATGAGTATCCTCTAATACTAATGTAAACTCAGATACTCAAACTTAGAACTTCATTTTATTCACTGGAATCATGAGTACAAAAGAGTAGCATAATTGTATTGCTAAAAACTTAAGAATGCAAGTACATCATCAGATCGTGCAACCCCTTGAGAAGGAGCATATTATCCTTATTTATACTACCAACTAAGCAAGGTGGTCAACTCCACGAATTGGGAGGACGTCATTTTAGGGAAAATAGAGAAAGTGGAGAGGAGGTTACATGCGCATGGAATTTGGTTAGACATGTTTGACTCAATGCATATTTAGCACAATAGTAATGCCTATATTCAATCAACATCAATAAAGATAATTTACAAGGTGGTTACATTCCATTTTCATGGGGAATCTCCTATCATCGACCTCCTTTGACTTTTGAATGATTCCCTTGTTGGACGTTATGGTGCATGCCCAACTGGTGGTGTCTTCTCAATTTAGTATCCTCAAATTATATCTGCATGGCAATGTTAGTATGCACAATAATTTCATATCTATAACCAACTTAAAGAAAATTCATTAACCACATGAAAAATTAATATAGATAGTCCATATAACATGGCAATGCCATTAAATATTTACATAAATAAGATTAGGCCCGATGTTTATAGTTTTGAGGAAATATCATAAAAAATATCAACACTTAACATCAAGGTCCATGACAACTTCAACAAATAAATCATAAATTCTACCTAGAATTAGACCATAAACTAGACTCATCACTCCCCCCAACCTAAGGTTTTGTTGGTCCTCCAGCAGGGGAAGGGTTTTTCTTCTGCTTGGTCAATGCTCTGAAATTTGCAATTGACAACTATCTTACATCAGTGTTTGTTGTGCGTGAATCAGGGTACCAATAGAATCCTCCCAATCTGTTAAATCAACTCCATCTCTGTCTCTCTACAGTGATATCATAGTGGTAAAACCTGAAATTTTGCATAGGCCACATTAGGTTGGGTGGCTGAAAAGTTAGTGGGATCTAGAATCGTCCTTTTTTTCTCCTAATCTGTATATATTTGTCAATTCTTTTAAGTGTTGCAACATAGTTCTGGATGTAATGAGGCTCATCTTGTTTTAGCTCATCAGTTAGGTTGTTCCATCTTTGTGATAGGTATCCCTTCACAATTTCCTCTTTTGCTTTTTCCTTCACCTCATACTCACTGTAGACTACTTCTATCCAAGACATAATCCTATTAACATAGCTAGGTTTGAAAATCATTTTGTGGCATTCCTTGTTAATGTTCTGTAGGTTTCTTGATTCAACCTTGATGGCCAAAGGGATGTTGGATTCCATTTGCCTATAAGAATTGTATTGTTGTCCCCAACTAATCTCATTTTTCACCCACGACATGAATTTCCTTAATTGGACATCCCCAACATACACCAGTGGATTCCAATCATGGTCTTGAGTCACAACATA
>VDFB02109042.1:58581104-58648315 GCA_007258455.2 Sequoia sempervirens
CATTGAAAAGGTCATAATTTCTTCTCTCTAGTAAACACCTATTTTTGTTTCAAAATAGGCTACTTCGTTAGGATGGTCATATTATGTGATCATATGCTTTCAGCTCGCCAATCCTAATTTGAGCTGCCACCCACCTTACGTTAACCACACATGTGTGAGAAGTTTAACAATGCCATACATTTCTTCAAGAATATCAAATAATCAAATATCCATATAATTTTGAATCTATTATTCGATCCACTCTAGGTGAACATTCTACCCCCATGACATTAACTCATTTTGTCCAACTGTATAAACTTTCATGAGTTTGAATAGATTAGGCTTTAAAATTTTCAACAGATAAATGGCATAATCGCTATCTCGAGTAAGCCCCAGAACCAAAGCGCCATGTAAATTCTTCCCAAAAATCCTTAGACTCAAAAGGAACATGGGTGTCCTCGTCGTACCTCTATAGAGGGTTGCATTCATGTCAGTAACTAGAGTCACCTTTGTTTTTCCTTTCAACTGATATGGCTCATCCAATTCCTTCAACACAAGTTTGTGTTGAGTAGGAAACCACTTCATAATATCAAAAAATGATAATGAAGTCATATGTTTATGTATTTGTGAAATGAAATCAAATTCCATATTATTATGTTGCTGTTTTGGAATGAAAGAAAAATTACCTTTATTTGGAAACTTAGGTGGGCCTTTTGGTGGAGGCAGCTTGTTATCTTCCTTTTGATTAGGGGGGTCATATTTTTGGGAGGGGTAGATGTGGTAAATGACTCATTATTCTGATTTCTCAGAAAATGGCCTTCCTTGGCTTGAAAATCTTGAGTGTCATATGTATATGCTTTTGGTTCATTTTCTCCCTGCATGGGAAACTAATATTCTTTATCATATGTTTCAAATTCCATATCAGTATCAACTGATCCACCAACTTTGTTAGGATTACCCTATGGTGATTGGGAATCAGCCTGTGCCATCTTAACTATTTTCTCTACCTCTGGGAAGTTAACTTTAGAATGTGCAACAATGTCATGAAATATGCACCCGCTAGTCATGAAGTTTAGATCTACAACATTTGCAATATGTGGTTTATCTTCATTGGATTCATACTTATGGGGAACTCCTCCATTTTTTGATCCAGTGTTCCATTTCCTATTGTTATTGGGTCTCTAGTTGTATCCCCTATTATGATTTTGATAGTTTTGGTTGGGAAAGTTTTGATTTTGAAAATTCCTTTGATTTTGACTGGTATTCTGGATGGATTAGTTGTTTTGGTTGGAATACCCTCCTTGATTCTAGTATTGGTTTTGATTTTGGCTCAAAGGGGGGTTGAGTTTGAATTGGGTCATCTTTTTGGTTACTTGGGATAAATTTTTCTTCATATTTTCTAACTTTGTTGTTAGATGAGTAGTACACTCACTTTCTATAGTGGTTGTAGCTAATTGTTGGGACATGGCATTTGATCCTCTAGCATGATTGTGATAATTTTGATGTTGTTGGGAAGGGTTTGTGGTCCCACCATTAATCATCCATGGTAAAGCAAGTGGAGGGTGTAACTTAGCCAAAGGTCCATAGGTAGATGGAGACATCCCTGTAATTGTATTGAATAGAGGGGTTGAATTGGGAATTCCAGGATATCCTAGGGGAGGAAAAGTCGTTCCCATACCCCCTGTTTGAGAACTTATCTACTATTTCGGCTTGATGGCTAAGTGATATACTTTACACAAAGAATCTATCTCATCAGGAAGGTAAGTTCTCTACAAAAACAAGTCAATTAAGTGATCTATGGCTTTAAGATAAGTCTGAATAGCAATATTTTCAACCATAGTGTAAGGTGCCTGCAACTTCCTATACATCCTCTAAAACTGTTTGTTGAATAGGGGTAATAGTTCATGCAATTCCTTCCTAATTGTAGAAAATTGGTGATATAGGATGGTCGAGTCCACGTAGACCCAAAATTGGTTAATAAAAGCATCCTCTAGATTAGTCCAATTGAGAACAGATCCAGTAGGAAGGTTCAGGTACCAATTGTAGGCCATATCTCCCAATGAATAAGGAAATAGTCTACATGCAACGTCATGATGTGTTATTTGGGCCTGAGTACAAGCATCTTTGAATGCCTGAATGTGCTCTTCAACACTTCATGACTCTCCATAGGTGTACCTAGGACAAAAGTTCTCTGGATTCTTAGGCATCTCATGTATGCCACTAGGAATAATTCCCAGTGGTGAGGGATTATTCTCAAAGAATGACATTGGTGGCAGTGGATTTGGCTATGCCAGTTGTGGTATTAATGGAAATCTAGCTGGAGTGAGTGGTGGTGTTAATGATGGTGGGATCTGAGTCGTACAGGTTTTGGGTCTAGTAGGAGATCAAAGTTCAACTAATGGCTCTGGATTCGTAGTAGATTTGAGAACTCTTTCAAACCTGTCTGGTGAAAAGGAACCAATTCGCTCTAGTTTGTTCCTCTAGGCCCTCCTTCTAGTGCCAATTCTTTTGATGGTCAAAATAACACAACATTAAAACATAATATTTCTACTCTATTTCTCTTGAAAAGATAAATGATCTAAAACCACCTATCTTCCAAGGTCTCTGTAGTTGGCTCTCAACTGTGATGTCATTTAGCGGTCCATGCAACTATAATATTCAAGGGGCCCTTGCAGGTAAACAATTACAAATTGGATAGTACAAAGTAATTTAACATGGGGGTTTTAAATAAACAAAAAAATATCGATCAAGGATTAGAACAACAAAATGTAAACACATATTCCTTTCAATTCAGACATGCAATTCTTATAATGATCATTTTCCAATTAACTAAAACTGTAGAATGACATAATTCATGAAACAATCCATACCATCACATCCATTCACAATGCAGATTTAAAAAATGTAACCATTCGCCATCACTTTTAGAATTAATTTTTAATAATAAAATACCACAAGCTCATCACCAAAATTAACAGATCAATAAACAACAAGAAATATTATCCACAGATAACACAATAGATGGTTTAAAACTTGAAATCTTCTATTGATTTTCATCAATTAAGAGAAATTTATGCGCAACAAAATCCACTGGCATATAGAAAACCATTATCTATCAGCATTACCATTAAACAAACAAACTTCTAAAACTAAACTACTTGCATTAAAAAGCTATAAAATTATTGTTCTATTGTCTTGCATCAACTAAAGAAATGAAATATATATAGTCTTTAGGTAGCCAATCTGAATTCAATCAGCTGACCTTTATAATGAGGAGAAAAAATTAACTTATAGAAAGAATTAACATCAATCTCTCATATCAAAAATCACTATCCACAAATTTGGGGCCCAGATCCACAATAATAGGGGTGCCCCCAGTTAAGTTTGAGTCTTCTCTTTATTGAAACTATTCGAGCTGAAAGGTACACCTTGTATCAATTTAGCCAAAATTTGACTAGGAGTTCTTACTTTTGTCCATTGTTGATCACTGCACCCAATCTCTAGGCCATCAAAATTGATCTGGAGTTGTCGGTTTGTTCCAAAACTTATATGATTTGTTGTTGTCCATAGAGTGATTGGATCTGGTTGACATTTCTAACTTCATCCTTTTCTAAAAAATTGAATATTCCCTTGCCACTTAGCTACTTTTAGTTGTTTTGGATGCCTTATTTTTAAGATAATCATCCATATTGCTAGAAATTTGTTGTACTATTTCCTCCTTGGGTGCATCTACCCATTCTACCATGAACATTGCTCTTTCATATTCTTTGGTAGTGGTTGTGTATATATCCTACAGTTGGGAAACATTCTGGGCAATGTCTCATACATAAAACTTGATTTCCATAAGCTTATCTAGAAGAAGTCCTTCATCATCATCTTCTTAATCATTTCCTCCAACCTATTACTCCATTGATCCTTCATTTCCTATAAAGAAATTAAACCAAAACGTGGTCAAGCCTCTTTACCAATTAGTTCAAAAATAATCCCATTTACGACCTTTCTTTCTTCAAACAAATCTTGATGAGCATGCTGCAATATTATTCTATGTTCCATGAGGACTTCTATTTTGAAGATCAATATATTCATACACTTATCATGGTAACCAAAATATTGATCTTCCAGAATGGCATACTCAATCACATCTACCTTAGGAAGCCTCTTCAATATTCTCAATTTCTTTATATGCTCAGTATATTTATCCTCTTCTCTTCCAAGCAACTTGATATATTCCCCTAGGGACTTGATTAGATCACCTACCTCTTTATAACTTTTCAAACCAGTAGTGGAAAGCTCCTTTGTATCCTTCTTGAGAAGGTCAATCCACTTGTTGATTATTTGTGATTTTCTCTTCATTTTAGTCAACTCTTCCACCTCTTTATGACTTATTAAAATAGGAATTTCTTATTGCGTTGGCTATTCAGGAGTGGATGTAATCAATTCTTTTAGAAAACCTATCATCTACCAAACCTGAGCCTTAAGCTCATCCTTAGCATGATTTTCCTTGGTCATTCATGACTTGGTTGTGGTGGCCATGATATCAATAAGATTTATCTACTAATTTCTCATATTCTTACCCAAATTCACAGTGCTTACTTGATAATCTACAACTTGTAGCTTCATGTCATCCTTATCACCCACTGGCGTAGCAACATCCGCTACCAAGTCCCCATCATCAGTAAGCCTTGTAGAGTGAATAGCACAAGGCTTCTTCTTTGGCTTTACCTTGTCTATTTCCTTTACCATTTCATCTCACATCATCGGTTGAGCTTGAACTTGTCTCTTTTCCAAATTTAACTTAAGCCAAGTGGGAGTAGCTAGCTGAGTTGTTACCTATTCAGTACTGGTAGGTGTTGATGAAGGAGGTGTAGAAGAAACTACCTCCATGATTTTCTTAGAAGAAGTCTTTTGTTGCTCCTCTTGTTCTTTCTACAACCTTTATTGTTCCATTTTCTCATTTCGAGCTCTAATTTCTTCTATCTTTTTCATCTCTTCTTCTTTTTGTGCAATCTCCTCCTCATCTCTTAACCTCTATTGTTCTAACTCTTTTACATAGATTTCCTCTTCTGCTACCTTATCTTGCTTAGCTTTCTTTTATTGCTCTAGTTCTTGTGCATGATCCTCTTCCTCAACTCTCTTTTGGGCTTCTGTAGCTTCCTTTTCTCGAACATCTCTTCATCCTTCTTTCTTTGCTCTTCTTCTTCTTCAACAACTAGCACTTGGGTAGATTTATTTTGAGTAGCTTCCAATATCTCCTTTTTTTCATCCTCAATCAAAAAATCATTCATTGTAGCCTCATTCCAAAGACTTCTTGGCTCAAACCTAGTACCTTCTTCTCCAAGTTCCTCTTCATCCCTCTCAAGATATTCTTCCCATTCTGCTCTTTCTTTTTCCTGAGGTGGAGTTTTCTCAAAGTCTGAGGGCATAGGTGAATCTATCACATCAATCACTGGGGCCCTCTCCTCTTGAGAAACTATTGTTTATGTATTCAATGGTGTGGTGAGTGGGGTATCCTCAGTTTGCATAGGCACCGTAGAAGGACCTTCTTCAAAAGCTTGTTCTCCAAGGTACATAGTAGTTATAGGTGTAGCACCAAGACCTGAAATAACCACTGCAACAATAGCTTGATAAGTAACCTTAGCTTTTTGCAAAGCTTCAATAACCTACTTCATTGAAATTTCTTCCTCCGTCGATGCAAGTTATTCTATGGCTGCAACAGTCTTCTTTAATCTCTTATACTACCTTGTTTTAGTGGAAGAAGTGGGTCACTGCTAGAATCCTTCTTCCTCAAAACCTTAACCCTTGGTTGCTTTAAATGGAGATTAAGCCATTTCACACTTCTATCAACCACAGTAATTGTGACACTTTACGAATATTGGTTTCCTCCTCCATCCAATTGATTGGTTCCAAATCCTTGGTTGCCACTTTATCAATTTCATAATGGGGATTGAGAGTGATCCCATCATCAATAGTGCCTTCTGGTATGTCCCCTTTAACCTCAAAGTACTTCATTTGGGGAATGGTCAACCTCTTATATCAACTTTTCCTTTCTTCAAACTAATCATACAAGTTAGCCAAAAATTCTTCGAGAAGTGGCCGATAATGAGGAAACTGTGAGGCATATATACCATACATTTTCTTCTTAGGATCAAAATATTTCCTAGATGTATGATATTTGAAATTCATAGACTAAAAATCCTCCTTTGGTGTCTTGCTATCGAAGAGGAACAATAATTAAACCCAAATTGCATTGGGGATGGCTGGCATCCAACCTTGTGTTGTGTAGAGAATTTGGCATTCACCTTGACTGCTTGATGAAAAAACTCCATCAAGACCCATCTATCACCATAGCACCTTGGAAACTTGAAAGGGTGCTTGTCAAAGCCAAACAATCTAAAAATAGGTGGATCTAGTGTATTGGATGAACCAATATCCCCACCCTTCAATAAACTCCATAGCCTCCCAAGACAATCTGAAACCAACATCACTTGTGAGTTGATTAATAATAACATATAAAAGTGCATCATTGACCCTTTTAAAGTGTCTTTCTGCTAATTTCAACTCCAGTTGATCATAATTCTCCCATACTTTCTTTTGATCCAGACCATCATCCATTGATCCCACATTAGTTAATCCCAAAAACCGTCCCATTCTTGTAGAACAATATATCACATATGAAGACATGTAAAATGTCTTGGTTTCTGTTACTTTCAATAATTGATAATGGATGTTGTTTGAAATTATATGTCCCCAATCCAAGTGTTATGATCCTTCCAAAATCAGTTGAATAAATGGAAACATCCAATACTCAAAGGTACGAGAGTCTTCCTTTCCAAAAAATCTTGCCAATAATGTAATCACATCACCAATATCTTCAAAGAAATCAGACCTCTTAGGTTTAGGTGGTAACTTCTTTACATATTTCTTTTCTATTTTCAACCACGTTTTGTTAATGACCCTTTTATTCCCTTCCTCATCTACTACCTAGTGTTTAAGTGCATCAACTTCAAACATAATCTTCAAGTTGGGATGAGGAGGAGGATAAAAAACTAGTCGAATCATTATTGGGGTTAAATCAATGATCACATTGCCTTGTGAATCAATACACTGCCTCTGAGTTGGATTATAAGTTTGTGCAATAGTTAAAATGAACTCAGGACATTGCACAACAATAGGGAAAGTATCCACATGTGCCAACCCTAAATCTATTAAATGTCCAAGATACTAAGAGGGGGGTGAATCGGTATCTTCTTAAATTTTCTGATCAAATACCATTCAATTATTCCAATGCACACAATAAAAAAGATAAGTGGAAGCATTAACAAAACATGAAATCACTAAACACATGAACACTGGGATTTTTTATGTGGAAAACCCAAAATGGGAAAAACCATGGTGAGTGTTAGCTTACTGATAGGGAGGCTACAGGAAGCAATCATAGATTCCTGGAAGCTGCAGGAATCAGTTACACTATTTTCAGATGTTGCAGGAAACAGTCACAGTTTCCTATGCTAGGCCTTGAATAGATATCCTTGGTGAAATTTCTATTCCACCCTAACCTATAGGAACTCTATATTTTCTAAGTTCCCCTAGTTCTCCTGCCAACCTCACTATCTTGTCAAGTTTGCAACTACCAAGCCAAATCTTGGTGCTATGACTCCTTTCCTTCTTAGCCTTTTATCCGTCCAAAAGACTAATCCTCCCTCAATACATGAACGAATCTTGTAGGGGTGAGGGAATGTTTTCCAAAACTCCAAAATAACCTCCTAGGGTTTCTGGAACTTCACTTAGACTCCATCTTACCAACACTTGCATGAAGCCTATTCCAAAGGTTTTGCTCTTGAGCCACTATTTGGTCTCTGAACAGGGGTAAATTGCTTTTCCCTATTAAACCCACCAAAGAAACATGGTTCTTGGCTTAGGAAATTTTTTTCCCTTGTCTACAGCTTCAATATTTCTAGGGTCTTGGCTCTATCCAATCCGTTCTTTGCCCTCATGCAAACACTACCCAGAAAACTAGGGTTTCTAACTGTCTAAAACCAGTTTTAGGACTGGTGAAAAGTTCTCCTCCTAAATGGATTGCTGGGATCTCCTCCTTGGTACTTCACGTGGCCAAGGCCTTCCCCTAAATTCTCCAAAAATAATTTTTTGAAAATATTTTCTCCCCTGCAAGTTATCAACGTTGTACTGCAGCCTTTCCTAGCCGAGCCCTTCACTGGCTCGCCTAGGGCAAGACTTTTCTCATAACTCCTGCAACCAAAGAAAATATAACACCTACCACTAAAATATGTACAGATATGGAGCCTGACCATGTTACCAACAATTCCATACTTCCAGGTACAGAGGGAATGCAGCCTAGAACTCCATTTTTACACAGTTCCAGTCAAAACAGCAAATAAGGGAAAAACACAGAATTTACAAGAATGTGTGAAAATGATAAAACAGCTATCAAATTTTCCTTAACAAAACTTCCAGAGGATTCTCTACATGCTAAAAAAACTTACAAAATTCCTCTTTTAATTCATTTAACTACTGTCTTGCAAACAAGAACGGAAAAACACAGAAAATAAGACAAGAAAGTTGTTTTCTTTAATTTCTAGAACAAAGTCCATACAAAGAACTTCTAACCCACCAAAAATGTCGTGGAATGCCTTAAATATTCCTTCCCAACAATTTAGGTTCTTGGGTCGAGGCTTAAATGACCTAAAAATGCCTTTTTGTAAAACCCTCTGTGTTTTCAGACATTTAACATTTTTCACTATTTAGCAAAGTGAGCCTCTAAACTCATTGGAAACTTGACACCCTCTTTTACAAAGACCAAAAGCAACCCTAAGCACCTAAAATAATTGTCAACATGACCTTATGATAACACCACAAAATTAAAGAACTCAAAAACAAAATAATCCTTTGCCTAGTGCTCCTGCACCATTCTCCCCCTCTCAGCACAAACAACTAAGGAAGTTTGGGAGAGATCAGAGACATGTCAATGCCTTGCTTCTTAAAATATGCTTCTTCTACCCAGGTAGCTTCAGATTCATGCTTATCCTTCCATTTGACAAGATGGTCCATGTACACCTTGTGCCTTGTAGTCTTTTTCACTCTTGACTCCAAGATCTTTTCTGCTTGCAACTTGTCTAGAGTTGGTATGGACATGTTGCTGATGTCTTTGTAGACCTCCTAACTGTCCTGATCTAGATCCTTGGCTGTCCCTTTATATTTGATCAAATCAGCAACATTGAAAACTGGAGAGATTCCCAAGTCTGCTGGTAACTCCACCTTGTATGCATTCTTGCCATATTTGGCCAATACCTTGCATGTACCCACTCTTTTCATCTGTAACTTGGTTGCCATGCCCTTCTGCAATCTAGATTTATTGAGGTGAACCATCACATAATCACCTACTTGAAACTGCACATCTCTCTTTGACTCATCAACTTTATCCTTCAATTTTTGAGTCGCTGCAGTAACTGTCTTCTTGACCTGCTCATGAATCTCCTTCATGGTCTGAGTGAAGTCTTCAGCATGTCCACTCCTATTCTCCTGAGATCCAAGGTCTCTAAGTTCACAAATACCTCTTGGGTGCATCCCATACACAACCTCAAAAGGACTTTTTCCTGTAGTTCTATTTACACTGTCATTATAGGCATATTCAGCTTGAGAAATCACCATATCCCAGGTCTGTCCATATTCCTTGGTTAGACACCTTAAAAGATTACCTAGCACTCTCTTAACCACCTCTGTTTGACCATCGGTCTGAGGATGGTAAGCTGATCCAAATGATAGATTTGTACCCAATCTGCTCCATAGAGTTTTCCAAAAATGACTCATGAACTTTACATCTCTGTCAGAAACAATGCTTAGAGGCAATCCATGGATTCTTACAACTTCCTTGAAGAAAAGATGGGCTATGTAACTTGCATCATGTGTAGTCTTGCATGGAATAAAATGACTCATCTTACTAAATCTGTCTACCACAACATAAATACTGTCAAAACTAGTCTTGGTCTTAGGAAGACCTACCACAAAATCCATGCTCACACACTCCCATGGTCTGTTTGGAATGGGTAAAGGTTGATACAAACTAGCATTGCTAGCTCCCCCTTTGGCTTTCATGCAAACAACACACTGTTCTACATACTTCCTAACATCTCTTGCCAATTTAGGCCAGTAATAAAATCTTTGTACCAGCTCTAAAGTTTTATTAATACCAAAATGCCCACTAAGACTGCCATTATGTTTTTCTTGAATCAGATTTTCTCTCATTGATCCTCTTGAAACACATAACTGATTACCCTTAAATAATAGTCCATTTTGTAGTGTATACTCAGCAAACTGACTATGAAAATGATTCTCAAAATCAAAACATACCTTGTAGGCTTCTGAAAAGTCTTCATCCTCACCATAGAGATCTTTAAAACTCTCCAATCCAATGCTTTTTAGCTGTATCTCTTGGACTGTCAGCAACCTTCTACTTAATGCATCTGCAACCTTATTCATTTGTCCCTTTTTGTGCTTGATGGTAAAAGTGAAAGCTTGGATGTATTCCATCCATTTCAAATGTCTATTACTCAGCTTCTCTTGGGTGTTGATGTAACTAAGTGCCTGGTTATCCGTGAAAACCACAAACTCTTTAGGTAACAAATAATGCCTCCACTTCCTAAGGGACTGCACTAAAGCATATAATTCTAGATCATAGGTAGAGTACTTTTTCTTGGCTTCATTGATCTTTTCACTAAAGAAGGCTATAGGCCTACCTTCTTGACTAAGTACTCCTCCTACAACTACTCCACTTGCATCACACTCAACTGTGAACAACTTGTCAAAACTAGGCAACAACAGAATTGGTTGAATTGCCACTTCTTGTTTCAATTTTTCAAACCCTTTATCAGCTTCTTGTGTCCATTTAAACTTTGTTTTCAGACCACATTTGATAGTATCTAGGACTGGTGCACATATACCACTGAAATTCCTAATGAATTTTCTATAAAACTGATCTAAACCATGAAAACTCCTTACCTCTGTTGCTAAAACAACTGGGACTGCACATGGGCTGATGCTCTTTTGAATCAGACCTTGATTCAACAATTCTTCCACTTACTAAGCCACCTCTTGGTTCTGCTCAGGTGTAAGCTTGTATGCTGCTTTGTTAGGCAATGAGGCTCCAGGTATAAATTCAATTTGATGAATTATTGCTCTCTTGGGTGGTAGAGTTGATGGTGTTCCATCACTCACTATGCTCTTGTATTTGTCAAGCAAGTTTTGGACTGCTGCAGGTAACACTGTCCTTTCAGCCTTTTCTTCCTCTTTGGACTGCATCATAACCACATATCCTTCATTCCCTTGGTGTAGGTCCTTAAGGAACTCCTTTCCACTACTCAACATAATGTTGGGTACCTTTGACTGTCCTTCATCTTCCTCAATCAATGACTGCAGTTTGAAGGTTCTTCCATCCTTCTTAAATGAGATGGTGTTCTCTTTCCCATCATAAATAGCACTTCTGTCATATTTCCAAGGTCTTCCCAGTAGTAGATGACATGCATCCATGGGTAATACATCAAAAACCAACTTGTCTTTATAGCTCCCAATTGAAAATTCTACTGTGACCTGCTCATTCACCAAAACACTCTGCCCTTTATTTAGCCATGTGACCTTGTAGGGGTTATTATGGGGTACTTTCTCCAATTTTAGCTTTGTTACTGCCTCCTCTGAGATTATATTATCTGTAGAACCAGAATCTACAATGACCTTGCATACCTTTCCCAATATCTTGCACCTTTCTCTAAACAAAGCTCTCCTTTGCTTGGGTTCTTCCTTGACTGGTTGTTTGATCAGCACTCTATTAAACATCAGATTTTCACCTACTTCTGATTCTATTTGACTGATCTTAGGTGATTTGACACTCATGGTGTCCTCTTGTGCATAAGCTACTCTTTTCTCATTGCTAGATGAAGCTTTCTCTGGGCACCTATAAGCTAGATGACCTAGCTGATTACAGTGATAACATTTCATGGTGGCAAAGTAAGAGTTACTTCTTCCTGCTCCTCTTCCTATGTTTGAACCTCCTTGAGGTCCTCTTCCTCTATTAAATCCTCCTCTTGAAGATGTTTCACCTCCATGCTCAACAAGCTTGGATTCACCTTGGATTCTTTGATCATTACCTCTTCCTTGGTAACCACCACGCTGTCCTCTTTGATCTCTGCCTTTGCCTCTGCCTTTAGAAGACTGATCTTGCTTCCTCTTATTCCTTTCTTCAATCTTGATAGCCAACTGATAACATTGGTGTACTGTTTTAGGACTCAAAAGATCCATCTCTTCTTGGATGTTCCACTTCAAACCATTTAGATATCTAGCCACTTTTAGGCTCTCATCTTTTGCCACATTAGATCTTAAACAAAGCTTCTGAAACTCTTCAGTATAGGTGTTGACATCTTGGTCTTTCTGTCTTAAACTTTGCCTCTTCTTGTGAAGCTGAATCTCATAATCATTTGGCATGTATGCTTCCTTCACCTTAGCAACCATTCCTTTCCAAGTTGAAATGGGCTGCTTACCTTCTTTTTCCCTTTCTGTCTGAACAAACTTCCACCATGTCAAAGCTGATCCTCTCAACCTTGATTTAGCTACCTTCACCTTCTGTGCTTCAGTGACTCCATCACACTCAAAGTGATTCTCCATGCCTTCTATCCAATCCATGACCAAAGAAGGATCCATCTTTCCACTAAACAGTGGTATTCCCTCAAGTCCTTTTCCACTCAATGCTTTCAATGCCTTCAAGAAAGGATCCTCCTCCAAAACGGGGTCAGGTTCAGGGACTTTTTCCTCCTCTGCAACCTCTTCTTCTTTTGGCACTTTTCCTTCCAATTTCACCTTGTTCAATGCTTCTTCAAGCTGTTCTATTCTTTCCTTTAGGGATTTGTTATCCTCTTCCTGCTCTTCAACCATCTTGTCTAACTGTGCATTTGTCACCATCTTTGGCAGTTCACTTGACTCAACTTCCTCTGACAGGAAGCAATCACAGATTCCTGGAAGCTGCAGGAATCAGTTACACTGTTTTCAGATGCTGCAGGAAACAGTCACAGTTTCCTATGCTAGGCCTTGACATAGACCTCCTTGGTGAAATTTCTATTCCACCCTAACCTATAGGAACTCTATCTTTTCTAAGTTCCCTTGGTTCTCCTGCCAACCTCACTATCTTGTCAAGTTTGCAACTACCAAGCCAAATCTTGGTGCTATGACTCCTTTCCTTCTTAGCCTTTTATCCATCCAAAAGACTAATCCTCCCTCAATACATGAACGAATATTTCAGGGGTGAGGGAATGTTTTCCAAAACTCCAAAACAACCTCCTAGGGTTTCTGGAACTTCATTTAGACTCCATCTTACCAACACTTGCATGAAGCCTATTCTAAAGGTTTTGCTCTTGAGCCACTATTTGGTCTCTAAACAGGGGTAAATTGCTTTTCCCTCTTAAACCCACCAAAGAAACATGGTTCTTGGCTTAGGAAATTTTTTCCCCTTGTCTACAGCTTCAATATTTCTAGGGTCTTGGCTCTATCCAATCCGTTCTTTGCCCTCATGCAAACACTACCCAGAAAACTAGGGTTTCTAACTGTCCATAACCAGTTTTAGGACTGGTGAAAAGTTCTTCTCCTAAATGGATTGCTGGGCTCTCCTCCTTGGTACCACACATGGCCAAGGCCTTCCCCTAAATTCTCCAAAAATAATTTTTTGAAAATCTTTTCTCCCCTGCAATTTATCAATGCTGTACTGCAGCCTTTCCTAGCCGGGCCCTTCACTGGCTCGCCTAGGGCAAGAATTTTCTCATAACTCCTGCAACCAAAGAAAACCTAACACCTACCACTAAAATATGTATAGATATGGAGCCTTACCACATTCCCAACAATTCCATACTTCCAGGTACAGAGGGAATGCAGCCTAGAACTCCATTTTTACACAGTTCCAGTCAAAACAACAAATAAGGGAAAAACACAGAATTTACAAGAATGTGTGAAAATGATGAAACAACTATCAAATTTTCCTTAACAAAACTTCCAGAGGCTTATATACATGCTAAAAAAACTTACAAAATGCCTCTTTTAATTCATTTAACTGCTGTCTTGCAAACAAGAACAGAAAAACACAGAAAATAAGACAAGAAAGTTGTTTTCTTTAATTTCTGGAAAAAAAGTCCATACAAAGAACTTATAACCCACCAAAAAGGTCGTGGAATTCCTTAAATATTCCTTCCCAACAATTTAAGTTCTTGGGTCGAGGCTTAAATGACCTAAAAATGCCTTTTTGTAAAACCCGCTGTGTTTTCAGACATTTAACAATTTTTCACTATTTAGCAAAAAAATGCGGACCAAAATACTAGAGGATGTAAGCAAAATACCGATTCAGATATCAAAACAGAATACTAAAACAACTTCAGACTTGATCTTGCAATTTCAAATCATATATCATGGTGACATCAATGACAACAAAAAATAATAAAACTTCTTCATTTTTCCAACAATCTCCTGCTTTTTCATTGATGGCAACACGTACCAAAAATAATATTTACAAAACTTCTTATTTACAACACTTCTCCCCCTAACACTAGCATTTCACCATTATTCACTCCCCCTTTCACATCAAGGACAACAGGTGTCCCAAAAACAACTTAAAACATTAAAACAAAGAAAAAAAAAGAAACATGTATCAACTGGAGGATGGCGAGCCTCAAAGCTCCTTTAGAATACCTTCTCATACTGATTTTCCATTCTCCCAGCTATCCTTTGTGGCAATCAACATCTTGTTCAGAGATTCCAACTCTATCAGAGTTTCTTCTACACCATCTGAAGTATTATGAGTCAAGTTTATCTTCTCAAGATTTTTTATGCATGCTAGAGCCTTGCCAACCAGAGTGAATTCAATTCTTACAATGTCACTCAACCAATCAATTTTTTTGATAATGTCTTCCTTCTGCTTCTACAAAAAAAATTTCTTTATGCGTAGAGATGGCATTTCAAGTTGATTTGTCTCTATCTTTGGATAGGCTATAAGTACTGGACATAGCTGATAGCTGAGACTCAATGGATTCAATAACAACTTTAATATTTTGAGTGGCATCCGACCACTTCAAGCAATAATCAAGGACAACATTAGTTTCTGAGTCACAAACCTTCACGGCTTCTAGATTATTTTCAACACTTGAGTGTGCAAGAGCACACTTGTCATGTAAAGCCAATAGTCTTTTCTCTGCCAATTTCTCCTCAACCTCTTGTTTTGTCTTTTCACTAATCCCAAAGGTATACTCCTTGAAAGAATATAACATCAATCTCATATTTTCAATAGGAGCAAGATATGTATCAATGGATGCACCAAGTATGATTTCCTGCAATTCCTTAAGAGAATCTTCTACAAGTTTTTTTCCTCTTTGATGTGCTTCAAGAATTTCTTTCCTTCTAGATGCTTGCATAGCATCTCCTAACATCACTTTATGCACCAAATACATCTTCTCCATATCCACAAACCCTTCAATCATATGAAGTTGTAGAAGCTCCTAGGGAATTATCGGCTGAAATTTGATTTTCTTGGATAGCAGGCCTTTTAGAACATCATTATCGAAGGACAATTCTCTAGGATTCTTAAGGTATTTTACAAAAATATATTCTCTTTCTTCATTTTTCTTTTCTTCCTTTCTCTTTTCCTTCTCTTCTTCCTCATTTTCTTCTTCCATTTCCTCTTCTTCCTCTTCTTTCTTTTCTTCCTTTTTGTCTTCATCTTTATCTTCATCATTATTATCCTCTTCATCATTTCCATCCTTTTCATCTTTATTTTTCTCTTCCTTTGTATTATCCTTTTCTTCTTCTTCACTTCCTTTTCCTTCTTCAGCATTACCTTGTTCATTATTTCCTTTTTCTCCTTTAGTATGCTCCAGAGGAGCATCATTATGCTTTTCAAGCTTAGCTTCACCTTCCAGAGGATTATTTTCATCATTGACATCAACTTCTACATCAATATTTTCAGAAATATCTTCATTACATGTATCAAGAGGAATATTTTCCTCAACATTTTTAGTAGCAACATCTTCATTAGCTTTAAGCATGCCATATTTTTCTAATGTATCCTAGATCACTTTTTTTCTTTCCTTAACTTCTTTGTTAGCTTTTTATTCCTTGTCATCAACATGTTTACTCTTCTCTTCATCCAAAACATTTATGCACAAATCTTCTTCAAAGATTCTAGATCATCCAGGGTCAAGGAAGACCCAATCTTATTATATGCAACATTTCTAATTTTCTCTTCAAATTCAACAGCCTCTAATCTCCTTTTCATCAGAGCTTCCCACATTCTTTCAGGTACATATTTCTTTACATCATCCCACTTAACATCTAAGATGATAACATATTGAATAACATCTAAAAGCAAAGTTTTCTTATCTTCTTCCCCAACATTTTCATAGTATTCAGTTGTAGGTTGAAGCATATTCTCAAAATGTAGCAAGAAATTGAGAGTTTCCTCTAGTTTAAAGTGGGGACTAGAACTTACCGAATTATCCCATTCTTCTCTCTGGTCCACAAAGGCTTCATCAAACACCTTAGACTTCTTTTATTTTTGTTTGGTGTGCACATGAACACCAAATTCTTGCACTTCCTCATCATCAGAAGATGATACATGTACTCTCTTAGAACCAACAAATTTTGTAGAAGCACCTTCACCAAAGGGTAAATCTCCTCTTCTTCTCCTTACCATCTTTGCATCAGGATCTTCTTCATCTTCATCCTGATCATCTATAACACTGAGGTTTTTCTCCCTTGTCACTTTCTCTTTCCTTCATCTCTTTGCAGGGGCTACCAAAGGAGTTTCTTTCCTCTTCCTGGATCTAGTAGTTGGTCTGGAGGAAATAAGACATTTTCCTTTATCGACGACACTAGGCTCAATCTTTACTGTAGGGGCTTCATAGGGTTTTGTAGAGGTAGTCCTTCTAGATCTCCTTAGGCCAGATGATTCTACCTCCAGTTGTTCTCCCCTAGCCCTTCCAAGGGAAATCTCCTCATCAGTAAATCTAGCTTCTTTAAGCTTTTTCTCCACATTCTTTCTAATTTTAGGCTTTTGCTGCTCCAAATGAATCTCCATAGCTTTTTTAGCATATGTCCCAATTTTGGGTTCGTTGGGATCCTTCAAATTCTTTAGCAACAATTGCACATAAGCTCCAGCTTCTTCTTTTGTTACCTCATATCCTAGAGGCCGAATCCATATGGTTTGAGGTTCTATAGCCTCAATCATGCATTCATCAAAGGAAACATGGAATATGATGTCATCTTTATACTCCTCAACAATTCTCTTCAAAATCATTTCCCTTTCATTCATGTTTCTCTTGAATACAACAATGAATGCTATTAGAGCATTATCTTGAGCATCCAGATTACCCATACTATGCATATAATAAAAAATTTGATGTCCTACTAGTCTAGATGAGTCCTAGTATACTTCTTCATTCTTTCCAGGAAGTCTCTTCATGAAATAAAACAATAGACATACAGTCAATGAACCAAATTTAAAACCATACTTCCTCTCCTTCGTCAACTTCAAGTTTTCAAGTAGCTGTAACCAAAGAAGCTCACATAGATCATAATTAGCACCATTTACAACCTTATCAAAGCCTGTATAAATTGTTATAGCCAAAACATAGTTCTCTCTATTTTGTGAAGTATATTTTGTGACCGATCATGATAGCTACATACTTTACAACTGGATTAGTAATGGTCTTTGTTGTTAAATCTCTCTTGTCATATGTGGCTACTATAAGTTCTATTACTACTTCATTCTTCAAATATTTTAATACAGGTATTGTACCTTTATCCCAGAGCTCAGTTACAACCCTAATCGCCTCCTTAGTTATCAGGTGTGGTCGGTCAGTCCACAAGAGTTTATCATGGATTCTACTTAGGACTTATTTCACAAATTTTTCATCATAGTTGAAGTTGGGAAAATTGTTCCATATATCCAACTTCTTTGCAACCAGGTTCAAATACTCAGGTTTTATCAAGAAATAATCACCAATAAGCTCATTCTTCCAAATCTCAATCAACTTTGAGAGATTGTATTCCTCAAACTTTGCTCGACTATACATCCTTGTGTCCTCGATTGGCATAACTCCATGAGGGATTGAAAAGAATGCGCCCACGGGGTCATCTTCAAAAACTTTCAAGGAATATTTTTGATAAGAGGGTCTTAGCCTCTTCGACACTTTAATGACTATAGGGGTTTCCATTCTTCCAATTCTAAATTCAAACAACACAAAACACAACTACACAAAATATTAAAATACCTTTTTTCTTCTTGATGAACCTCAGCTAGGGTTCGCACAAATTGAACTCCAAATTTCCTCAAAAATTCTCCAAAAGCTCTTCAATTTATTTTACACAGACAAACCCTAATTCGCTCCACAAAAGATTATCCCTTCATACTTCCTACTGGTTCCTTTTCCAAAACCTCTGATAACTCATTCTTCATATTTCATCCTTGTGCCAGCCTCTGACATGCCATTTATCCAGGGGGTTCTTATAATTTTTTGATAATGCTCCCCCATAAGACCTTGCTAGGTCTAATCCTCAGAGGAATCATCTGTACTGAATGAGGGCACAAACACATCAACATTCTCTAGTTCTTCTTTCTTTCTCCAAATCTTATTCATCTCTTTCTTAATCTCATCTTTGTCAAACTTCTTCGCAGGTTCATTATTTTCTACCAAATCTATCTCCTTTCTTTTCTTTCTTTTGCAAACTCTTGAAACATGTCCTGGTTTGTTGCAGTTATAGCAGACAATATTTCTTTGATTAGATTGACTTCAACTAACTCTTATTCTGCATTGATTAGCTTTATGTCTATACTTGTTACAAGCATAACAGTAGCCATTAAAGGATTGATTCATTCTTCTTCCATTAAATAGATTCATCATCAAGGTTTTTCATTCACTTTCCCTATGTCCAATTCTTTTGCATGCAAAACATTGACTAGTAAAAGGACCAGGGAACAAATTCATCGTACTCTTGCATTATGTTGCCTTGTGACAAAACTTATTGCATGAAAAACAAATGCCATTAAAATAAGGATACCTTTGTAAATTAGGTTGTCTCATCGAAGGTCTCCTAGCATAGTTTGTTGAATTTTCTTTCTGCTTTCCTTTATCCAAAGTCTTATGATCATTCACAGTCTTGGAAATTTATGGTATCATTTCCTAGACCACCTTTGTCTTTACTCGTTTTCTATCCTGCAATCAATTCATCAATCCTGTCTGAGCTAGATTTGAAATTGTTTTCAAAGAGTTTTGCCTTCTCCAGATCCACTTTCAGGTTCACAACTTCTTGTTCAAGCTTGGTGTAATCTTCAGACTTTATTTGTACCAACTTTTTTAGACACTTTTTAATTCTTTTCTTCTCCTCTACTTTCACTTTCAAACTAGAAATATCTTCATTAGCCTTCTTCAACTGATCAGCTACTTCCTTATGCCTATCTTTGTAACTTTTTCAATTGCTTCTTTAATTTCTGGACACATTCATTTGCCTCTTCAATCTTCTCTTTCATATCTCTGTTTTCTCTTTCAACTTTGTCAAGATCCTCAAGAGAAATCTAGAGCTCTCCTTTTTCATTCATTTCTTCCATCTTCAAGATCTCCCTCAAGTTGTTAGGCCTTTCCGGAGGAACCAAGCTCTGATACCAATTGTTAAATTTCTAAGATACTGAGAGGGGGGTGAATGAGTGTCTTAAATTTTTTGATCAAATATCATCCAATTATTCCAATGCACACAATAGCAAAGATAAGTAAAAGAATTAACAAAACATGAAATCACAGAAAACATGAACACCAAAATTTTTTACATGGAAAACCCAAAATGGGAAAAACCACTGTGAGTGTTAGCTCACAACATAGTATAACTAGTTATAAGATATTACAAAATGGGTGGCTCACTGCCAAGACTCACTTTCCAAAAATAAAGGCTCATTTCCTATAGAATTACAATGACAAAAATGGCTTTCAACCAGAAAGATGAACTGATAGAGTACACCTAGTGAGTGTAGATTCAGTTCCAATGAAGCTCAGTAAACTGACTAGACATACTTCATCATATTTTCTCTTCTTCACATTCACATTCACCACACAATTACCTTTCCAAACTTAAAATATTATCCAATATATATATCTAATCTCTTCACAAGCATCAATTAGGTCAGCCTAATTAGATGCACTTCTCATTCACCAAAAATACTGATTGTTGGCTTCAAGCTTTCACAAAATCTTCTCAAAAATAAATTCACACATCCAATACACTACATCAAGTTGGAATGGACCTAAGATAGGTCACACATATATCCACATAACAAAAATTAATTCACCATTACATAATACATCCATTAGGTTAGCCAAGAATAGACCTGATAGCACAATTGCAAACACCAGTGTGATGTCGATACACCATACAAGCATCTGGATACGTGAGATTTTGAATGTATGTTCTCTTGAAATCTACAAACCATTTCCCAAAACCACAAGCAATATTAATCACCAACAAACAAATGTAGACCAAAATACCAGAGGATGTAAGCAAAATAGTAGTTTAGATACTGGACCAGAATACCGAAACAACTTCATACTTTATCTTGCAATTTAAACTCATATATCATGGTGACATCAATGACATCAAAAAATAAAAAAACTTCTTCATTTTTCCAATAGAATCAACAATCCTCTATACCCTTGGGGAAGCATGTTCCAAAAAAGCATCCTTAGAAAACTGATTCAAATCAATATGCCCTACAAGTGTATCAGTGATCTTCATGACATCAAAACTAAAATTTGATGGTACTGGTGTCCCCTGAAACTTGTACTTCATTGTAATAGGAACATGTTCTGATTTTAGCCTTTTACCCCTTGCTCCCTTTGATGTTCCTTCATTGGACACTTCTTCTTCTGAATCAAACATTTGTTAATCACCTACAATACTGACAGTCATCAAAGAAAGAAGAGACATGTGAAGAGAAAATTAACACAAACATTCATATTAAATTTCCATTCATTCAAGATAAATTCCCATTCTACAAGTTAATTAGCATTTTCTGGTTTCGGGTTTGAGATAGAACAAAGAACCTAACCATTTTAAGCATAATATTGAACTATATCAGAAGTTGGGATTGGGGCGGAGGTTACAGATGCACCATCACAAGAATGAAGGTAAATAGGAGTCAAAATTAGGACATGGCACGACACCAAACTTTCAATGAGTGCAAAGTTCTAGCAAAGGTCTGAAATCTGAATCTTGGCAAAAAAAGACAGACGCAAGAATCGAGATCGGGACAAAACCTGAAACAAGAAGTTTGCAAAAGTTCTTGGTTCCAGTTATGGTCAAGGGAGTCATAAATCGAGATCGGGATTGAAATAGGAAAAAGAACTTTGGAGAAGTTCTTAGTTTTGGTTTTGGTTTGATGTCTGATTTTGACACAAGAAAAAACACACAATGAAGAAAAGTAGAAGTCAGGATCGGAACCGGAATTGGAACTTACACTTTTAAGGGTGTAAGGTGACGGTTCCAATATGATACCCAAATCTGAAAAAAAAAAGAAAACACAAGGAAAAGCAAGGGAATTAGGATCAGAACAAAAACAAGAACTTGAACTTTGGAAAGTAACAAGTGCTAGTAATAGTCTAAAATTTGAACCCGAAAAACAAAGGAAAACAAGGACTTAGGAGGAAAAGAAGCAACTCCTAAGACCCAAACAAGAACACCAAAAACAAAAGTAACAAAGGGGGACCCATTTTGACCCCAAAAAAAATGGGGTGGTTATGCAAGGCATAACAAGAAGTCCACTCTAAGGGGAGGGGAATGCAAGGTCCAACCTCCTATGCATTGATTACAACTATTTATTCTATTGATGATTCCATTATCTAGCTAGATAGTTGATTTAATCTGATGATTTAGGTGGTTTTATTTGATTTGAGCTTGTGAGGGAAGTATATAGAGAATCTCAAGGGATATCACTTAGATGAGATAATATAAACTTGATGTGAAGAGAGTGGAAGAAAATTAAATAATTAAAAGTGGACAATATGGAGTGCAATATCAAAGTGTGTAATTTTCTATTAATATTTTTGGTGTGCCAACTTATTGCAAAAGGAGATAAAATGAACATTTGTGCCCTCTCACTCCATGAATTATATGCAGATTAATACATGGATGATACTAATAGTTAATTGTTGTGTGAAGTGCTTATTATGGTCTATACTATTATATACCCTTGTAGATGGAAATTGGAATTTGGACTAATGTTACATTGTTCTTGTCTAATAGTTGATGTGGTTTGAGATGTTATTTGTGTTAACGTAAGTAAGGCTCAAGTTCACCTTGAATTGTAGAGCGTGGATACAATAAATGGTCCTAGAAGTATAACTAATTATTATTTCAAATGAACTCCATATTTTTGGTTATTTCTATTAGGTGGTGAACAATCTAGTTGGATAATGCTCTGTGTGGGAATATACCAATTATCATTATGCATCTAAGTGTGAACAATGAAACTTAATTAGAATTGGAAGATATTAATATTTTTACTAAAAATTATTATGAATGTGAGATAAGTATGATGCCAACCTAAATAGTTCGGATCAAGAAAAAGGTTAGTGATATTCAAGATGTTCGCTAGAGGTAAATGAGTAAATAAGGAAGTTGGGCATAATTTTGGAAGCTTAAATGACTTGTGAATAAAATTCTTAGGATATTGAGTTTGGTTTGATTTCAAATAATTATGTTTTTTTAATTTCATTTCTTTTGAATGCTAACATTGAACTGCCAAGATTTGAGTATTTTAGCCTTCAAGAAGTAGGTTCTAACAATACACCTAGAAGCCAACAAAATAGGATCAGGTACGTAAATTCGGCATTTGTTAAATTGATAATTGTGCAAGTTATGAATATCTCAATTTGTTTTCTTTTCAAGGAATCACTATTGCATTGAGATTTCAAGTATATACATGAGTCAATAGGGAATGAGAGAATCCTAAAGATCCCTAGTCACCCTATTTCATATGTTGGAGTAATATGCTAGGCTATGTCAATGTTGAGTTAAAGTTGTCTATTAGGTGTGTGCAAATAATTTGAATGTTGGAGTCATTTGTGTTTTATCCTTATGTTTAAATTTTTCCCTTGGTGTCTTAAGAAGGAGGATGAAAAAGTGCAACCCGTATATAAGGTTATAAGCCATTTTTGAGAGGTGAAAAAAGGGAAAATTGAAGTTATTAGACCATTTTTGAAACCGCAAAAGGGATAACTAGGGTTAGGGAAACTAAAGAGGGGGATATAATATGATTTAGGTAAGTTTTGAAGTTGTTTTTGATGTTTAGAGTTTTGGATGAAAAGAAGAATGGAAGAGGAGACTTTGCTCAACCATCCATGAAAGTTTGTCCATCATAGGAGGTAATTCCTTAGCTACTTAACCCTTGTATTCTTTGTATGGTTATTTGAGAATGATTCTTGTGAGTGTGTGGTGTGAAATGGGTCATAAGATGATGTCGGTATTTTCAACCATGGTCAAAACTATGAGTTCTTGTACATTGTTGTGTTGTGTTGATGTTTTTGTTTTTGTTGAATATGATGTGCAACCTAGGAATGAAGTTTTGGGGTGTGAAATTTTGGCTATATGAGTGTTCAACAATGTGTGAATCCTTGGGTAGGGGGCCTTTTTGGATTATCTTGGCTTGGGGGTATGGTGAGAGCAATTATGGCTTGATGACATTAAGGTTGGGTGGTTAGCTTTTCACATTGACTTGTGATTGTAGGTATGCAAGTTTTATTTGAGAGGTGTTCCTTGGGCATTACCTTCAACTATGAATAATATAGCGTCCAATGCCAAATAATGTATATGTATAATCCTATTTACTCTAGGAAAAAAATAAGGTTTTGTGTTGCAATCAAACAAACCTATGATCTATGGTTTTATATTAAAAAATCTAAAATTTTATGTATCTTGTAAACCTATAATAGCTTAATGGTAGGCCATGGTTAAGAAATGGAATTTGATGCTATTGTTAGTGGTTTAAAATAGTTGGATTCATGCATTGTTGAATAACATGAAATCATAATATTCACATGATTTCTTGCACATAAACCTAACTCCAAAGGCATACAAATAAAATACCCTCAAAGGCTCAATCATCGTTGGTTAGGGGAATTTTCTCTATTCTATCTCATAAGAAATACTTTGTATACTCCTTTAAAATGATTGCACTCTGCCATATATATATGTGTGAATTTATCCTACTGAGGGTTGTTTTCTTTTCGCGACGAGGAATAGAAAATAATATAAATTTTATTAAATGAAATAAAATGAAAAATATATAGATAATGACTTCCTTGTTGGTATTGACCTTCCACTTCTCCAATTTGGTGAGTTGCAACTTGAAAATAAGGGTTCGACAAGGGTGATAGAGTATGTTTATTAAAATGAAAACTACGATCAATATCCTAATAATAAGCACATTTAGGTTTTAACATTATGACTTCCTTTACCCTACGTAGTTAGGTACACAGGGTTGGTTTCCCCAATTCCACACAAGCACACAAAAAAGAGGATGAATAGTAATAAACATGGTGTGTGGGTCTTAGGAGAATACATAAAGAAAAATGAGGAAATGAGCAAGTAAAATTCACTAGAAAGTTAATTAGAATCGCCTCCAGCCTTGCCAAGAAAAAACGAATGCTAGTCACCAGAATTTGACCACTAAGCATCATACATTCTTGCTGCACAAAAAATGATTTATGGTATAATCCTTGAATCCATTGTGAATCTGAAATGGTGGCTCTATTCCTGCAGCACCACCAACAACCATCCTTAGTGGAGAAACCTTTTTTTTGGGGGGGGGGAGGAAGAAAACAAGCTTAGCAATTAGGGAAAAAATGCTAGGCTTTCCTTTGCTTAAGAACTAGTCTTAACTCCACGTATGGATTAATAAAATGATTAAATTTAGTCTAGACTAAATATTAGAGAAAAAGAAGGAATTCATCATATGTGAATTGGTAATTAACCTTCTTCATCGTTCACTACTCTTATTCTTAAGCGTTAATGGGTTAGGGCTTCCCACTTAAAGGTACTATGGCCTTTCCTAAATTTGAGTGAACAATGAGGCCAATAAATATAACACTCAATGGTATTTAATTAATCATACCCTTTAAGTTATGCTTTAACTAGGGTTCCTATACTCAAGAGACACATAAGGTTTTGGGTGGAATTAGAGTGTTAAGTGTCTAAATGAACTTCCCTCGTGTACTAAAATTATCTAACTATGTTATATGTATAACTTGTGTTGTGCATAGATGCAAGAGGATGATATAAGATGATCATACCAATGGTTCTGTGTGAGTTGAAGCGTAAGTGTTGGTTCTTGTTAACAAATTTATATTCTCAAATTACCATGGCTATAACTTTTAGATTGGATTATTCTTTATCACTATTCTTGATAGCATGCATTCACCTCTACTTATGTGAGACCTATGTTTCTTATCCTGCATATTACTAGATTTGTGAGCCTTGTTAGGGATTCAACATCACCTATTCATGAAGTTTACAAGTTATCTTAAAAACAAACAAAAAATTTAGTTGTGCTTCTATGCCATTTTATTACTTTATTAACCCTCTTTTTTGGGGGCATTACAAATCTTCTTCTCATACAATTGACACAAATGACAACACAAGCTTGTTGACATCAATAAAAACACCAACTGCTCATATTTACAACATGTAGATAGTTATTAGAATCTTTAGATTTACTCTTTTGGTAAACTATTTTCTAATATAATGCTTTAGCTATATATCCTCTATTTTTTAGGGTATTAAGAATTTCCTTCCTAGTGGTAATTTGAATAGGCCACACTTTGCAATCTCATTGATTGAATTTTATCATTTCAAGTACATTATTTTATTTTTTTCTTTCTAAAGGTGAATGTTGTCAAAATAGTGCATGAAAATATTTAGTATGGTGAGTTTTAGAAAAATGGAGATAACGTGTACCTGAAATTGTTTAATCACCACATTCATAAAATTATATTATTCATCTGCAAACAATGCTTATTTAGGTCTATGTAGTGCCCCTCATTTTGTTTTCTGTTAGACTGGTAGTTGTTCTACTTAGGATAAGACATTATGACATTTTGTTTGTTATTGGACTCATTGTTACGATGTTTGATGATGCCACTATGTTGATGATAAACTTATTGCTATGATGATATTTTGGATGATAGTTTGATGATACTTATATTACTTGAGTTTATGCACATGTTATGATAGCTTTGTGGACATATTAGATGATGTGGATTAATTTAATTATGAGCATTATGTGTTACCTGATCATGGGTATGATGCTATTATTTGGTGATTGCTCTTATCTTGTTTTCCATGTAATTGATTGTCCTATCATATTTGTTAAGCAACTGTTTGTTATGCATTGTTGAGTCTTGGTGAAAGGGATAGTGTAGCATTACTCATTTGTGAGTACCCTACTACATTGCAACGTCCTTTCATGGTGTTCCTGATTGCATGATTATATATATGTTTGACCATTTTGTTTCTTGCAGGTTGCAAGTACTAGGCATCGACTCTAGTTGAATTATCAGGTCTGAGTGTGCCTTAAACCCAATGACAATTGTTGAACAGAGATAGAATTTGGTCCCCCACCCTATCCATCATCCTTGAAGAGGATGATTATCTAGTTGGTCACTCGTCAACGTTGTTTGTTGTTTGCAGTTAGTTGGTTCAATTTTCGATCTAGTATATATTTTGGAATTGTTAATGATATGTAGTTGTTTAACTTAGATTTGCTTGATAAATGTTGTTTAATTAATTAATGAATTAAATAAATTATTTTGTTAAGATATGATGATAAATAGTTATAAATATTGTTCTTGGTTGATTAAATTATTAAATTGAATTACTAAGTTAAAAAGTGTTTTGATAACTAAACATAAATATATTTATTAATAAAAATGGCTTATAATAAATTAAAGTGATAAAATATTGTAATATAAAATAAAAATACTTTATTTGATGTTGCAATAAATAAATGGCTAAATAATAATAGTAAAATGATAAATAAATAATAATAAAAGTTGGTTTTTTGGGAGCATTAAATGAAATTTCCATTTGGGACTGTTCATAATAGCCCCATTGACCATGCAACTGCATGTAGCTTAAGTGGTCACAAGAAAATTAATTATTTGCTAAAAATGAAATGGCAGGGAATCTTCTACAATTTTTTTTTTCATTTTGAAAATAATTCTCTTTTGGAGGATTTTTCATGAATATTAATTGGAGTTTCAAAAAAAGAAAAGGGGGAGTTTCGTTTTGATTCTCATGAATTTCTTCTAGTTCTCGAGACTTTTATTTTGGGGGAAATTTTGAATTGGATTTTCTAAAAAATTGTTGGAGGTTCTAAAGAAGTTGGAGCTACAAGTTGAGAAGCTTGAACTCGACATCAAATCTACAGCCACGCTGATCATTTTAAACCAAGTTCCATTCTTTTGAATTCCTATCCCTGTTTGGTTTTAAGCAAAAACTTGAATGTTATGCTGTAAAGAAAATAAAAATATTTCCTTGTTGAACAATTAGAAAATTGAATTTCTTGATATTTACCAAAGCCTCTCTCTCTTAAATTCATTTTGTGGGCTCCCTTACTGTTCCATTTCATATTTGTTAATAACCTTATACTCTGCATTTGATTTCATTCATAGACTACTTGAAACCGAATTGTTTTTTGTTTGCACAAATTCCATATAAGATTTTTTTGACATATCCCTCTTCACCTAGAAAATGATATAGGTTCTGCCCTTTTATTTTTATGATCAGTTTCCAATAGTCGCCCCTCTCGTATTTCTATTTCATGCACTTTGTTTTATTTGGGCATGGAAATCGAGTCCCATATAAGTGAACTGATTTTTCTTTGGAGAAAATGTATCACACATACAAATTAGATTGTGCTATGTAAAATGTTTTAAACTCGTTGTTCAAAGGATAGGCATGGATCACTTCTGTTAAATATGAATTTATCAAATAATTCTAGCATCCATTTTAAACCCCATTCGATGGAAAGAGTTCATTGTTAGTGCTAAATATTGAATGGCTGATAGTAATGATTCTTAAGCAATATATTGGTGTTGTTGAAACTTGTAATATGCTGAAAGTTGTACTCATTAAGTTCGTCATTCATAGAAAATTCTTCCTTGCCAGTTTTATTTCAAAATTAATACTTTACTTCTTTAATCTCATGTGAAATCATCTCATTCGCCCTATCACCAATAATCAATGGGCACATAATATGTTGAAGTTCATTTTCTATTCTTGCCTTTGAAAATCGATAGGCTGGATTTTTATTGGATTTTGGGCATTTGTTATAGCATATACTATAGGATTGTGCCGAGTTGAGTCATGTCGCTATTTAGCATGATTGGAAATATGTCAAACTATTCGCATGCCTTGTTCATGCTTTCATATTTTTCTTCCATATTTTCCAGTGGTTGCAACTGCATGTTCTCCCAAAATTTCTTTATCTTTTATCTTGGGGTGCGCATACCCTATACAAATATTCCATCGTGCCATGAGTTGGGGGACGACAGCCAGGGTGCGAACTTAGCTTCACCTCTACTAATAGTCGTTCCTGATAAAACTAGTGTGAGCTTATGTTTTTGATGGTTTCATTTAGCATCACCAATATTCACCTTAGAACATTGTCTCCCCTTCAAAGGATTCATGAGGTTCGGCTATTATTTGTTATTGTGGTCATTTTTTGAGGACTACCACATGTATAAAGGCGTCCCAAAATTCACAATATACAAAACTCTTAGCATTCAATTTTATTATATGTATATATATATATATATATATATATATAGTGTTTGATATTCGATTATATATATATATTTATATGTTTTTTTCAATATAAACTAAAATAAAGAGTTTTCAATAACATTTTTCCTTTTATTATATAAATATAGGTTTAATTGAGTATGTTAAATGAATTGAAAATTAAATAGGAAGAAAAAGAATTGGTGTAATTACATTTGGATAATTGAAGGATCAAATTAAATGAATAAGCAAATTGATCTATTTAAATCTCAAATACATTTGTAATCATTAAAGTTGTATTCATGGCTATATTGTTTATTTGTTTGCTTGTTTAGAATGAGGTGTTGAATTAGTGGAAAAGAGAAGATTTTGTTTATTGGTCCTAAATGGGAGTCTATGTGTTATTTGTCAAGCTTTACTTCCAGAGGCTTAGGGGAGTATCTTATTGGATGGGTTTTATAATTGTTTCTTAAAATGGTTGATAATATGCTTGAGATGGTGTACATGAGGGTCTTTAGCCTTGCACTTCTTATTCATTATTATGGTTGTGACTTGTGAGTGAGATGGTCCATGCCTTTCTCTGTATGTGGTTTCATGTGATTTGGTTAAGTGTGCAAGTTGGCCTTACCTTGCTTTTATATTGGGCTTCTAGATGCAAGTAGGGGGAGTGTCTCTCAATGGGGGTCAGAACCCAAAGTGGTGTCTAGGGTAACCCATTTGGGAGTTTCTTAATCTAGTGATAACATTAATAATGAATTAGGGGGTTGGGTAGAACTCACATTAATCAAGATAATTGGATGCCTCACCCATGCTTGTAGTGCTCGTTTAGGCTAAGGATGGGTTTAGAAGGCCTAGAATGACAAGATCAACTTCCTTGTACTTATGAAAGGTTTGTTGATTTCACATGAGTTTGTATGGGGGCCAGGGATCAGTAGAGGCTGTTAGGGTAACCCAGGATGGGGGTCGGGGCCTAGGAAGATCTACTAGGGTAACCCATAGCAAGCTATGTGATGACACTCCTCACTATTGCATTCTAGCATTCCCTAGATTTGTGTTTCCCCTTTGTCGTGTGTGTGCCTTTGGAAGTAGTGTATGTGTTTATGTGATGTTAACATGTTTCAGTATTGTGTTAGTCCTTGTTATGTTAGATTCTGTCTCTTTGACTATTTGCTTGTGGTGGGACCTTATTTCTATCTCCTAGCACGGGGGTGGACCTTAGGGTTCCACATGGTTGGGAGGTTGGTGCTTTTTCCTCAATTAGGTTTCCCTTACAGTTGTTTGTGTGTATGGAGATTGTTCATTGTATAGAAGATTCCAAATCTTGTACCTCTTTGGGAGGCAGTCTCTATGTTCATGTCTTGCTCTTGCATATTCAGATGTATTGTTTATTCTAATAATGATGTAATCTTTCCATCTATATTCGGGAAGCCCCATTGTAATGAGTGCAATGATATAAAAAATATAATGTACTCCCATGAAAGGAACTTGTAATTATACTTGCTAGTTGTTATAAAAGTTCTTTAATGTTGTTTATCTAGTGACATGTTATGGAGACTCATATTGATTATTCATTTAATGTGTTGGATTAAAATGTACTTGTTTACTTGTATAATCATGTTAGCATGCTAGTTAATGAAATATAATTCATGTTCATGTTAGAAATTGTGTTAGTAGCATTGTCATGGAACCTTAGAGGACTTAGGTTTAGTTTATAT
Organism: Sequoia sempervirens; assembly: GCA_007258455.2. NCBI lineage: Eukaryota > Viridiplantae > Streptophyta > Pinopsida > Cupressales > Cupressaceae > Sequoia > Sequoia sempervirens. Next base: position 58,611,659 of record VDFB02109042.1, read on the forward strand.
GTAATGTTATAACTCTTAGTTCACTGTTATTTACTTGTTTTTTTTAAATGTTCCTTTTTTTTTGTCATTGTTATGTTGTCCTCTGGGGTTCCTTGGTGGGGCATTACAGTGCAACTATTTGTTTCTAATACATACAATCTATTCTAAGGTCCAGTAGTGGTTATTATGATCCTTGACAATGATATAGCAACAATTAAGACATGTAAGATGAAGAAAAATAACTTCTATGAACTTAATAGATACACACATGGTCTTACATCCTAGCTTGTAGTTGGAAGATGCCATGATTAGTGTATGAATACAAATGGTTTGTGGGTTCAGTAATAACTATAAAAAATGTTGACCCTATTTTTTTGAATTGAGCTTTAAACAAGCACAGTTGTATTGAGAATTACTTTTGATTAGTATTTTACGAGAATACATGCAGGAATACTTTCAAAAGCATAGGAGTTGGAATTTGATAATGATTGACAACCCAAAGAGTTAAGAAGCAACTCAAACCTTGGAAATACACAAGGCATCAAAAACACATAATATGGGGTTAAAAAAATACATAAAAAATATGAAATAGTTGATTCTAGTACATGTATCAAAATGGTTAAATGTGGAAATCTCAAAACTTTAATACATGGGGAATTAAAAACAAAGAAAAATCTAATTTTTGAGTACTAGATTTACCATTGGCACTCACATCTGATATTTTTTTGGATGCATGGATCTTTGGGTTCACATAGATTTTGCATAGGTAGATTGAGCCACTTAGATCTACAAATAAGTTTATATCAATTGAATTCTCTTAGCCTCTACTAGTGAAATCTTCCCCATTGACTTAAATAAAACAACCGAGTTATACAATTTTTAATGTTATCAAAATAAGCCAAAAGTTGTGAAGAGATATGAAGTTCCAAGATCTTCAACTCTATCACACAACAAAATTAGGGGAGCACAATGAATTTCATTGTATGAAAAATTTCCACAAAAAATTATGTTTCTATGAGCATAAAATCCTTTCCCATCATGTCACACTACCCAAAATCTCTCCCCCTTTTCCCCCATGTTCATACCCCATTCGTAGTACCAGAACAGTTAAAATTGTGGTATGTGGCAGATTTCCTATCCTTTTCTGGTGTCATGGAACATTCTTTCATATTCTCATTTATTTATGCTTGACTTCCTTACCTCATGTCAAGATGCAAGCATAAATCTCATTCCATTTGTAAGGCATGGTAGGTTGATTGATCGATGTGGAATAAATTTGTTCTATATTTCTTCAAGGTGGTTTCCTTATCTCAAGTTTTCCTTTTAGTCATTAATGACACAATCATGTCATAACCAACTAATATAACCTCAACACATACTATCTATTTCTATTGTAATAAGTAAATTAAAGACCAATTCATAAAAGCAAGACCTTCATTAAATACTCTATAAATACATTCTATGTATTATTTATTATGCACTTAAAATTCCAATATTTCATAATAGAAAATTGTGCTATTATAATGAATAAAATATAAGTTAGGAAATTAGGAGTGACGAAAAATTTCATAATAGAATAGAACATATACAACTAAAAATTGTAATTTCAAGTCTTCATAATGGGTTGAGGGAATCTAGTTACCAAGTTACAACTATCCTGGTTAATATTTATACTTGAGGAAATAAGAAATCATATGATCTAATATGCAGTGAAAAATAATTACATCCATCTCTATTTTAATGTAAATAATGACCAATAATTGAGATTCATACTTATGCCACAACACCTCTCATGGTAAAAAATAGTATCAACACAAAAGACTTGGAAATAAATAGATTACAAAAACTTAAAATTACCAAATGAATTCATATGAGATTAAGGTCCTGCTAGGTCTTACCTTTTTCTTCGTTGTGTCCTCTTATAACACCTGTTTATAGTGATGAATCTCACCCTTTTTCAAATCAACTTGAAACTTATGCAAAATGGAGGAATAAAGACTAGGAATAAAATGATTAAATAGAATACATAGAAGGATAAGGACTCTTGTATGTACAATATAGGAGATACAAGACTCAAAATTATTAACAAAATTTATATGTGGCTCCAAGAATCCCACATGAATTATAGGGTCAATAACTTAGCCATAGGAATCGTGTAAGGTGAAGTAGTCAAGTGAATTCATACCTTCTCTTTTACATCCATCCATTGGTGAAAACCTTATATAAATATATTTGGGCTACCATTTAAAGCTTGTTTCCACCCTCTCAATTCCGTCAAGTCTATGCTCAGATCACACTCAATCACAATAATTAGTAGAACAAAGTAAACATAGATGAAGCAACATGAATTTACTCATACTCAACATATCATAAAACAACTAAATCATCCTAACCATAATTCATATACGGTACACTTCTCATCATAAAATTTATTTAATTCCTATTCAAGATTTATTATTCACATATTCATTGATTTCACTCTATGCATGTTCTTAAACTCGATTTTTATATTTATTTAAATCAATTGATAATATAACCACTAAAATTTCTTATTTTTCCATTAACTATTTATGACTTGATAATAATTCACATTATAAGAATTATCACATGATTATAATTAACATCCACATATTTAATATCACATCAAACATCTACTAGTACCATTAAGCTTAATAACAACTTGAATAAATATCATTCATTTATAATATATTTTAACAACATTACTTCGTCATGAATAGGATGTAAGCTATGCATTAGTATAGGGTAAAAGTACAAACCTATGTCACACTTTATAAAGGAATCAACCAACATCAAAACAAAATTTGAACTTTGACCACATAAAAGTGGTCTTTATGTTTTGAATTTCAAAATGATGTAAACCAATGAAATGTAAAAATATTGATGAAGTTTATTCTTGTAATTTTTTAGATAAATTTTTAAAATTGTTTTGATTATTTTTTATCAATTTAAGAACAAATTTTGGAATGCTAAATTTTTTAGAAAAAGTGACGTTCACTTGACATCAAGAAACAAATAGGAAAAAGCTTCATTTTCCCCTATTTTTTTCCTCCAAATAGGTAACTTCAATATCTAGTGCATGGAAAAAAACTAAAATTTTGATGTATATTTTTCTCGTAATAACATTTTAAAGTTAAACTTGTTAGAATTTGACAGTTTTCATTTGATGTCAACTATTGTCTATTTTTTTAATCATTTTCAAAAAAATATACCCTTTTGAAGAGGATTCTCTTCTCTAGTGCACCATATATTTTTCAAATTTTTTAATATGTTTTACTATTTTTTAAGATTTCTAATCAACCTCTTTTAAAACTTTAACAACCTACTTGCATTATTTTAAAAATAAAATGTATTAAAACTAATCAAAAAATTTAAAAAATTACATATTTGGATTGACCACTCCAAGATCTACAAAAGGGTACCTTTTCTTTTTTTAAAATAATTTTGACTAAAGAAATACTTAGTTGAAGTCGAAAGTTTCAGAAAATTCTAAAAAAGATGAATTGACTGCCAACTAGGATGCCACATAGACAACTTTAGTAGAAAGGGTTTTGGTAGAAAGGTTTTTAGTTGAAACCCTTTCTACCAAAACCTTGCACATAAATAAGCCACATTTTGATGCGACAAAGGAAAAAATTCAAATTATGATTTTGAGAAAAAGGGTTTTTCCTGAAACTAGTTCGACTGAAATTGTTTAGGTCAAAACAATTTTGCTTGAAACTATTTAGTTGGCCCAAAGTGTGACACAACTTTGTGCTTTTATCTTATACTCATTTGCAAAATGAAAAGTATGAAATATATGCTCAACTATATCCATTATCACAATGCAAGTAAAATAATATATAAGTAACAAGTAAATCTACCATAAACTATATGAACTCTATGCCATGAGGTACATTGTTACCACATACTAGAAAATCCCTACATGCATTATGGGGAGTTGGTAGGTGGCCTTACATAGTTAGACTAAGTCACCACCTTCATTCAAAAAGAAAGGATGGAATAAGGACTCTAATCCAAAGTCAAGGGTTTGTGCATGATCATGGAGGTCCAAAAAGTGACCTGATATGACAAGAAAAGAGTTTTTTATTTGCCCAAAAAACTCAAAATTCCACTTTGAATTTGTACTAGGGTCAGGTAAAAAATACATGTTGCCATGGTAAGAACAAGAGCTAAATATATATCTATTTCAAATGGATATCCTTTCAAAACATATATCCATTATATACATTATAATATTAATATATTAATATATATTACACAACATATATTATATTATATATAATAAATACTATATTATATTAGTTTATATATTATATATTATAAATTATAGTTTATATATTATATATTATAGAACTTATATTTTATATTGTGTGCGGTATAGTTTATATAAGGGACAGAGCCAACATAATTTAAAAAAAAAATGAAAATAAGTGGATATCTATTTGTTGCATTATAAACAAAAAAAGGGGTTGAAACTTATTTTCCAAGTTTACATTTGGTTGAGCTACATGACAGTGCAAAGAAGAGAAAATAGATATCCGTTCACTCTGATATTTGAGTTCAAATTTCACCCTCCAAACCATTTTCAATCATAGGTATTTGATTTTTAATGCTTTTTCTTCAAAAATAATATATTTTAGCATATTTTATAAGAATTTTAGTTTAAAATAGATTTTTCAATATGAATTTTAGTTTGTAATTAAAAATTTGTTAATTTTTAATATTTTCAACAAAAAATAGGTTTTCCAATGGTTGAGAATCTCAATCTTGTTCTAGAAGAAAACCTTGCCCAATCAAATTCTCTTTCACCACCAAATCCTTCCTTACAAAACTTTTCTTCTATCCATGACTTAATCCATGGAAATTTTACTAAATTTAGAAACATCTGCCAGTTATGCAATAGGCACCCTCACTTTTCTACAACAAAAATTGCTTTAGAATCAATATTTTTTAATGTTGAAACTCTTACTAACTAACATATTACCTCTTTAGAGTGGCGAGAGGACATGAGGCAACGATGTACTAATGGATTATTGTACAATCAAGTGAGGGAACCTGACATTTTCAAAGCACAATTAGCACAACTATTTATCAATCCTAAAACTAGACAACCCATTGATGTGTGCAAGCTTAAATATTTGATTAAATGGTGGACACACCAAGGTATCCTAGATAATTTTTGGGATCGTTGGTGGATGATTTTTTATAAACCATCCAACAACATTCTTGATGTTCCACAATATTTTTTTCAAAAGCTATATGATAAATTTTTCATGGGTAAGCATTCCAACTACTTTGATATGCAAAATTTCCAAGGCGTGGGTAGAAGAATGCCTCAAAATAGACCCAGGGCACATCGAGTAACCCTAGTTATTCCCCCTCCACCTATTTCTCCCCTGCCTCCAATACCTTACCCATAGATTGTTGTAGATGTAACACATCAAATTATCTTGTCCATACACACTTTGATTGGCCATTTGATCACACAGCGCTCATAGTTCACACAGTTGCACGATAGTGATACACCTATTGCATCAATTGCTATTGGTATACCTTCCTCTTCTCCACATATTTGTGTGCTCCATCACTACATTATGTGCAACCAGGTATGTTTGGGTCCTCTTGAATAGCCTACTAAGGCTCCAATGGACACATTTGACTATGAGGTCCATCATATGTCAGAAGTAGGAGATGAGAGAGCACAAGTTGGAACATTATATCTAGGAGAATCATTAAGTGCAAGAGATGATGGTAAGACTTAAAGTAATTTCATAGTGTATTTTATCTTAAATTAATATTTTATAAGAGATATTAGTACTAATGTATATTTATGTGTTGAATTTAACAATTATTAATGCAAGATTAAATTTTGTAGGTCCAAGAGGGTATATAGTTACAACTATTTCATTTGGCCTAGATAGTAACTATATGGTATACATTTTTGCACATACATGTTTATAATTTTTTTTATTGTATATGCATATCATTTAAATTGTGATTTAGATGCCAATTTTTCAAATCTATTATGATTAAATACATGTACATAGATTGATAGTCTTATGTATTCTTGTCTTTTTATGTAGCAACCTGGTACTTTTGCATTCATGATGTCTGCTTTTGACACATTGGAAGAAACATCACAATAGGTATATGTTTTTTTTATTCTTGACATTATGATTATATGTGCATGTTCCTTTATAGTCTTACATCCTTGTCATTTTTTATATAGGAAACTATCTTAGCTGATTCGTCCATCATGAGCCCTTCTAGAATAAAAGAACAAGCATCACAAGAGGTATGTGTTTATTTTATACTGTATATATATATATATATATATAGAAAAAGAGTATATATATGTTTATTTTATAATTATTTGTCAACAATTATATATTAATTTGTATCAATTTTATTTTACCTGCTATAGTCCTCTACTCGATTCAATAATGTGATGAATTCAAGACCATTTCAATACGTTAGGACTCCTAACCGTCCTACAAGACAATCATATGTAGAAAAAAGAGCAAGACTTGAGATAATCAAGAATTATATTTTAGATATATTATAGTTCAATAAATAAGTTTCTCTTTAGTAGTCTAACTTGTCAACCATTGACATAATTAACATAATTTGTGGTTTGAATTGTTGTTGTGTAAGCAACTTTAAATCCACCAAGTACTTTGAGGAGGCTCGATTTTTATGATCTAGCACAAGATTAAGATTTGCTAGAGATTTATACATTTAGGGATTGATACATAGCTATTTGGCATGTATATTGTATATACATCTTGAGATGACATATGCCATTTTGTAACTTGTTTTAAGTTGGCATATATGCCAAATTTTTATATGCACATACATAATTATTCTATAATTTGATATATAAAAATTGATACTCAATCTAATTTGTTCCTCATGTGCATGTCTTTCTACTTTGAAACTTAAAATTGGAAATTATAATTAGTTTAGAATGGTTTTAAGTTATGATCAATAACATGTTATAAATTTGTTGGGTGAATATTTTGTACTTCCTTTAACAATTACAAAATTTAGTAGTTTCAACAATAGCTATGATGAGAAATTAATCTCTCCTCTCATAAAGGGGAGGCTCCCTTCTCATTGCTCTCTAAAATTAACTAGAAACTAAACTAAGATTATGTACACTACAACTATCCATGGGGATATCTCCATTAGCATATTCTCTTTTTTCAGAATAAGAGAAACGAGTTACAATAATGACCTTGATGTTCACAGTACTTTGGCCAAACTTGACATTGAAATGAACATTTTGAACTTTTTCTTTACTTTCGGATACCTATAGCTGCTAAATCATGAGGAATTTGAAGATGATGCAAACTAGTGATTAATGACATTTTGTCTATAGATTCTAAATATATTTAAAAAATAAATGGAATCGAATTGCATTTCTTTTTCCATCTCCTTCAAAAACTAGTTTTTAACAATAAACACCATTTTTAAAGAGTTATGTTCACCATATACAACATAACTTTTTTCTATGAAGGATTAAATTCTAATTTTTTTGAATTTAGATTTTTAACTATGATATATAACACGTTCATTTGGTTTCATAGTGTGAACGGTTGGTCTAGACCTGCTCAAACATGGACAAACAACACAATGTTAGTCAATAAACACATCTAAAACAATCATTCCCCATGAGATTCATTCAAAGCACAATGAACAAGAAATAAAGCAAAGAAACTAAATGAAAGCTATTTAAATCCTATTCAAATGCTCAAACCTAACATCCCATAGGGGAATTGGTGCTACTTTGATGTGGAAAGTAGCCCTTTCCCAATTCCTTGCAAGCTTTGATGAACTTTGATGAAGATTGTGTGCTCCTTGATGAAAATTGACCATAACCTAGCTAAGATGGATGAAAACTATGAAAATGGTGGATGAAATTGCTCCAAATTTGTAGATAGTGATCTTGCATAAAGTTTTGGATCCAAAATCAATAGAAGAGCTCTCCATTTATAGGAAAGAAGGATGGAGGAATGAGAAACATGAAGGATGTGGGACTAAAAATGAACCAATAACAATGTGCCACTTGTCAACATGCTATTAAAGAGAGGTGGAACACATTTTGATCAATGTGCAAATAAAAGCAATTAGGTGGAAATTTGAAATTTGAAAGATGGCTTGTGGAGGAAGAGATGGAAGAAGAGTTAATGCCACTTGGCTCAAGAAAAAGGACATGTAAGAGGCTTAAATGTCGTGTTGGAGGACAAGTCCCTTTGGGAGGGAGATTTCAAAATGAAGAAATATTCTAAAGAGATGCCCTTTTGAATGAAAATAGAAGAATTTATAAATCAAATAAATTGATTACTCAAGTGCAAGTTACAAAATCTAGAGGATTTGAGGATTAGAGTTAGAGTTAATTAGGATTTAATTAACTTAGATGGAAATTAGTTGATTTGAAATTTGACTTAGATTTTTAGATTTATTTAAATCAAATGGGAGGAATAATGAATATTATATTTAATTAAACAAAGTTTGATTTATTTTATTAAAAGGGATGATGTTAGATTTTAATCAAATAAAGGTGGTTTATTTAATCAAAAGAGGAAATATGATTTAATCAAATAAAGTGATTTATTTAATTAAAGGGAGATAATGATTTAATCAAATAGAGTTGATTTATTTAATTAACAGGGGAATTATGATGAATTAATTAAATAAGTATTATTTAATTAACTGGTTAGTAAAGAATTGATTCAGGAAGAATTGATGTTAGTGGATCAGGATCAATGTGCGATATCAATTAGTATAATTTGAACGTCTACACATAGTATTTTATTGAATATTTTTTTCTTAATTAATTTTTGAAGTCAAACCAATTACAATTTAGACATAGGCGAACCATATGCAACATAAATTTTTTTGTATGTATCGAAATTCAATTATTATTTTTTGTTGGATCAAGGACATCAATACCTAGCATGGCCATAGTTTTTAGATTTTCTTTTGGTAATCTACCATTTTTTTACATGTGCAAACTAGAGAGCTTGATTTTCAGTGAAAAACCTACATTCACAAGAAATAAAAAATAAATATAATAATAAAATCAAATATATTTAAAATTATAATTTTTGGGAAGCTTATAATAAGGACTACATACTTACAAAAATTAAATTTTAAATGAATTCATTTGATCCCCCAAAAGGTAAATCAAAAGTGATTTTTTATTAGCATTTTGATAGGTGTAAAGGAGACTTTTTTATAGGTATGGTTTAAAACTAGTAGGGTTCTATCCAAGGGGGTTTAATCTAAGGGGTTTGATCAAACCCTCTTCAATTGGAATCTTTTAAATGGAACATTTCAAGGCTTAAATCATTATATTTTCTAAAAAACTGTGATTTCAGAGAAAAATAGGATGTCCCAAAAAGTGTAAACCTCTATTGTGGGATCACCCAAGTAATTAACTAAATAACACTAGTTGGAGCAATAATAGCTGATAACCATTTTGTTAGATGTAAGAATAACAAGAATTATTTCCAGCAAATGATAGCAACTTAGAAAATCCATGGAAACCTGAAATCTTCCATCACTTTCCACAATGGTTCAAATGTAACAATTGCAACAACTTACAGCTCAAAGACTCCAAGTTATTCCCAAAAATGATTCCAAAGAGTAACCCATGTAGCAAGTTGTAGCTCAAAGACTAACAACTAACAACACCAAAGATCTACAAGATTGTAGATAATAATCGCAAAATAAAGAATTTGAGTTCTCAACTAGATTCATACACAAAACATATAGCTCCAAATGCAATATGATAGCACAAAGTCTATCAATAACAAATCTGAATTTCCCCTTTAATAATGAAATAATATGCCACTTATAAATCAACTTCAAGATGATATGACAAGAGAGAAATAAGAATACTCTTACATACAACAAACATGCTCCAAAACAATGGTTGGACCTGAAATATGCTTCTTTTATTGATTAAATTTCAATTTCCACATTCAACAAAAATATTGCAAATATGCTCTTTAAAATGGTAGTGTTTAGCTTCAAAAAATCAAAAGGTCCTATTACAAAGAACTCCCTCATATTTATAGAGGAGGGTTGAGAGCTAATCTAGGAAAGAAATAACTAAAATGACTTATTCAAGAGGAGAGTTTCATTTGATTTAGGACTTCTCTATTTTTACATGTAATGGAATTTTTCAAAATGACATGTAAATAGTTTGAAACTAATTACATAAAGCATGAAAATACTAAAAATTAAACAAGGTACATTCATCTTTCTTCATCGTATTTCTCCAAGAAATATTCATACTTCTTCATGATCGCTTGAATTTATTCATTATTGGGACCTGAAGTGTGCTTGGAGATGGCAAGGACTCTTATGATTGAATCCTTCATAGTGCTACTAGCTTTCTCATTCCTTTCTAAATAAACCTTGAGGTTATCCAAGGTTAATTGAATATCCATCAATTTTTCCATTGAAGCCATTGAGAAGGATTGATGTTTAAATTTTTTTTGGATCATGTTGGTGAATTCTTGAACAACCACATCTGAGAAAAGGATTTTTTGATTATTTTCAAGCAGTTTACAAGGAAGCTCCTTAATTTTATGGACAAGATCCAAATCATTATCTTCGCTAACTTCACAAGAATCTTGCAAATCCTTGATCAATTACTTGATATTAATCTTGTGAATCATTGTTCTTTTACCTCTATAAACATATCTCTATTAGGAATTATCCCAACTTCCACCAAGGTATCAAGCTTGAGTCTCTTCATCTTGAGCCAAAATTCCAAATTATCTTTTATTTCTTGCTACTCCTAAGAAAATGTATCATAATTTTTATCTAAATCTGATCTTATATTTTCCATGTTTCCCATTTTCTCTACAAAATATTTTAGGAGTTGTGTTCCCTATGAAATCATTCTACCAAAAAATCAGCAAATGCTTTACCTCTTGAATGTACCTTCCCCACTTTTTGAATAATTGGTTCCTCAATACTAATGGCCACAGGATCTATTGACTCTAAAGATTGGGTAATCTTCTAAAGCATTGAAGTTAGCTTCTTTTCTTTTTCATTGTATTGATCTTTACTCTTCTTTACCTCATCAAATTTATTGATGAGAGAATTCAAGGTAGCTTGGACATCTACCTTAGCACTTTCATGAGTCATCTTTTCTAACTCAACTCTTGTAATAGAATATTCAGAAATATCCACATCCTCAATTAATATATCTAGAGGAGGTTGTGCAACCTATGCATACCTATTACTTGCTTTATCTACTAACAACCTGAAAATATTTTTGGCCTTTTTCTTGGATTTTCCCTTTATAGGTGTCAATTGTGCAAATTCAAACTCATTTGGAGAGACGAGTTACTCTTCCCTTGTTGGTGTCAAAGATGAAAACCATGGAGGAAGTGGAGTAATTCTAGACCAACATTTGTGGCTTGCGTTGATGTTGTTGTACTCAAAAAAATTGTCTTTACAATAGGAGAAGTGTCAGTCAAAATTGCAATAAGAATTTCTACACTTGTAACTTGAACAATCTCAATCATATATTGTTCTAAGTTAGACTAAGAATTTATGTCACAAGAGAGCGATGATAGACTCAACAAAGATGTAGGGGAGCCCAAAATATTTTCCAAATCATGTTTGGTACTATCAAAAATTTACCGTGAAGATGGGGATGAATGAACTAATTGAATTGACATAGTAGGGTTAACTGTGATAGTAGGAATGATCTTAGAAGTGATAGATAAATATTGTCCAACAAAAATAGTAAGAGGAATGGGAGAAAACATAGTATCAATGGGAGAAGAGGAGACAAGTGGTTCCTTGGATATATTCTCATGAGGTGATGCTCATTCTTCCTCATGTTCATCTTCTTTCTCTTCCTCCTGGGTAGATTCTTTTTTCCCCTCAATAGATGGCCCCTCTACAGTTGTTTTACTCTTTTTCTTACTCCCTTTTACAACAAACACGATCTTTGGCTTAGAAGGCTTGTTGGAGCTAGGAGCATCACTTTTATTCTTCATCCTCATTTCTGATTTAATTACTTGCAATATCTTGTGATTCCTCATTTGATCTAGTGAGAAAGTGTTTCAATTGAATTCTCTTTTCTTCTAACCATACATTTGTGTTAGCAAGTATTAGTTCAAACCTTTCTCTAATGGAAGTTACCTCTTTTTTTTTACCACTAGATGGTTGGTAGAGGAGATCATGCAACATTATTCCTTTTGTAGGTAGGGTCTAGGATGTCACCATCATCTTCCATACCTTCAAGAATATCAGCCAATTCAAGCTCTTCAATCTATTCTAATTTCAATCTACAATAATCCATCTTCCTTATCTCATCCTTTGTCTTGCAGTTGGCCCACACATCCTCAATTCTATGCACATGTGTGTGATATTTCTTGATCCTATCTTTCATGCCTCGATAATCAAATCATATCTCCTTTTAAAATTCTTCAATGTGACCAACTGCATCTCAAATTCAATGGCCTTAGCCTTTGGAGATGTTTGAATTGAATACCTGCCAATCGTCAAGGGAAACTTGAAAATTGGCTTGTGAGATTCTATATGTTTGCTATGGATTGCCATTATATGTCTACATAGCTCCATTAATAAAATTTTGTTGTTGGAGTACCTTGGAAGCATGTATGGATATCCCATGAAGCAACCAACCCTTAAGCATGTGAATATGGGAAACTAAAGGTAGAGGCAACCATAATTGTTCACCACTATCTAGGCTTCATCAAAAACCCTTTTCCTTTCCAACTTAGGATCAAATGCACACAAGAATGGAGCAAAGAAAGTATCATTCACTCTTCTGAAGTGGTGAATGCTTCCATCAAGATTAATCTAAGGAAAGTACTTGTAGACTAGAGCCACTCTTTTATTTCCTTTTGTTGTTAATCCAACAAAAATTTCATCACGGAAACAACATACACCAAATAGGATGTCATGTAGAAACTTAGTGATGTATGTACTTTAATCAACTGATCGTGAATTGCATTACTAATCTGCTGACCCTAGAAGATCTATTGTTTCCTCCTCAATATGATTTTGATGTATAAATACATCCAATCTTGGAATATGGATGAGGTAGGAAAAACTTGCACTCTACTAAGAAGAGTGATGAAATCGTTCACCTTTTCAATGAAATTGTTCTGTGGAAAGCTCTTAGGCCACCTTGAAACAACCTGCCTTGGGTTCTTCAACCAATTGCTATTAATCACCATCTTGGTAGAATCTGGATCTTTATCATACTCTTCCTCTACATATTCCTTGGTGATATCTACATAGGAATTAATACTTAGACATATGAAAGCTTTTCCAAGAAACTCTGCATCTAACCTTATGACCACATTTTTGTTGGCATCCCTTACGCTTCAGTCATTTCTATTGTAATAAGTGAAAACTTGAAGAAAAAACTCTAGATTATGTGTTGTAATAGGAAATGAAGCTATCATCTAGATACTACTTTCAACTATAGATCTCATACCATCATCTAATGGTTGCTTCATCATTCTATCCACAAATTCAAACATGTCAACATATCTGATTTCAGTATCTTTGATCTCATCAATTTTTGATGATACTGAAGTTACTAGGAATACTCCTCGATATTTATACTTTATTGATTTTTCCTTGCTTGGAGATGGATCTATCATTTGAAGAGCAAATGGAAATAAATGGTATCATTGTAGGAGCACATATGTGAAAATCTTGAAATTCATGCATAGAAGCTACATTACAAAGTTCATTAATTTCCAATGTTAGAAAAGCTTGCATGATTGGATATTGTATACTTAGTGGGAAAATTTAGAGAGATTGCATGAGTTTGGAGGGCTTAAGCATGGTGGGGGTGAAAAAAAAAAGTGAAAACAAGTGATCTAGAAAGTGGAGCGCAAAATGGAAAAAATTCCCAGTGTTAGCAAAATTTCGCAAAGTGGGTGTAAGGTCGCTAAGTTTCAACACCATTGCAAGTGAAAAGTTTGCATTTTTGGTGTAAATGTGCTAAAAAAAATGCTTTTGCACAGTAGATTTGCACATTTGTAAGAATGTGTGCAAGGTCAGAAATTTCTTTTGACCCTGCATGGGAAGATCATTATAACTTGTGCAAAGTTGCTAAAAATTAGTGACCTTGCAAGTGGAAAAAAATTGGTTTGTGTAAAGTTGAAGAAAAAATATGACCTAACATTTGGGTAGATCATTTGTGTAGGATCGCTAAATTTAGTGACCTTACATATAGGGGATAAGATCACTATTAAGGCATAGAAAAAATTTTCTCCAACACTTAGTGTTTGATATTTGATGCCAGGTTGGTGAAATTCACCAACCCTACATCTTACAATGAATGATTGCATGCACTAGCAATAAAAAACACTACTCATGCAATTATGTGAAGGGTTTTAAATGTTCAAGGTTTACAAAGAGTTAGGGAAAAACCTTGCGCATACACAAGATGGGGAGAACATATGTTGAGGTGGAAAAAAACCTCGACCTTGCATTTGATAGACAATAAATAGTTGGAAGATCAAAATTTGTATGCATCAATAGGAACTTTTACTCTTGTTGCATATCGGGTTGGTAACACAAGTATATGCAGAGAAATATTCCACTCCAAAAACTAGGTTTTTGGCATAGGGTGTTTTCATGTGGTGAAAATCATGGATAACTCAATAAATATCAACCCTTGCACTGTATTAGCAGTGAAAATCACCACTATTTGTATGCAAGTTTGATAAGTTTGAAAAACCCCAAAGTATCAATAACCAGGTTATCCATTGATGTAATTATGGGAGGTCCTACAACATAACTCAGCACAAAATCAACCAATAACAACAATCCCAAGTCACAAATCTCAAAATTCTTCACTATTCACCAAATCAACAATCTTCCTTGTAGCACTGCAAAACCACTCAATTGTGTAAAGATTCTCAATAAGATTATTTCAAAATAGGAATTGAATCTTTTTAGGGACCCATTTAGGAGCCCAAAAATATATCACCAAATCAAAAAGGGCTTCTTTGACACAACTTCTTCAAAACTAGTTTTTAACACCAACTAGGCCTCAAATTAGGCCACTTTAACAAAGGGACTTATCTTGAATCTTTCCCTAAGCCTCAAAACTCATGTGGGAAGCAATTTAAATGTTCTCAAACCAAGGAATCCACAATTTATTTTGAAAAATACACCAAACAAAAGGCCTAAACTCAAAACCCTCTTTTCAAACCTAGAAACTAGGGTTTTATTGAAAATATCACATCCTACCTTCAAAAAAAATTGTATCCAACACAAATAGGTTCAATTAAGCCTATAGAAAATCAATTCAACATTTGAAAATTCTTCCCCATCAAGATTCTCACTTTTCCATGCTAAAACCCTTCAAATTCCTTTGGAAAACTCTAATTTTCACTCTAAGGCTTCATGCCCAACACTTCCTTCGGCCTCCCCTGCTCAAAAACAACATCCACACACCTAAACCAATTTTTTTTCACCCATTCCATTGAGTTGTAGGCATCACAAAAGGTGGAATGGGTTTATTTTTCCATTTAGTTCAACAAACCCTCAAAACTGTCCTACACAGGCAGATTTAGGAAAATCTCTATAACTTTTTCTAAATTCAATATAAATCCACCAAAATAGAAATATTTGATAGTTAAATCACTATACTATAACTTAAAATTCAAATCATAATGAATAGAGGCCTGTACGGGTTGTACAGTCACTGCAAACTACTGAAAATACAAAAAAATGGAGTAAAATAGAATTCTATTGATGATTCATTCTTCACAAATGCTTCAACAACCTCTTCGAGTTCTACATGGTATTTTAGATGTTTCCCACCAAAAAAAACTCTTATAACTTCCTAACCTAACTTTTCAAATAATATGACCGTTGAACTTCCATAAAATGCAATTTTGCAACTTTTTATGTTGACAACATTTGCAACAAAATGCAATTTCGCAATATCAACTCAATTGACTCCCTAAGCACCTATTAGGACTCCAACTTGACTAAAAAAATTGTAAAATGGTCTCCAAGACCTTATTTAGGAAAAAAAATCAAGTCCTAAAGCCTACTTAATATCAACCTAGATTGACAACTTTTGTTCCAAGGTGCTCCTACACCATACACCCCAACATAGAATTTTTCCCAGTCCCTTGGAAAATTTGTTGCATTTTGACCTCTTTTGTGTATTTCAGTTCTTTGACCCTCTTTAACTCCTTCATCAAGTTCAACTTGCTCTTGACCTATACTACCCTTGTCATTCTTGTTCATGTCTTCATTTATTTCTTGCTCCAACTTTCCACTCTATATTGTGGGGTGTCTTTCACTTTTTCCATCTTCAAAAACTATGGTCACACCTTCATTTACACCATAACACAAAGTATTATCAACCGTCTTTACTTTCCTCTATCCTTTACATATAGTTCCCTACTCAATACCCTTCCTCTCTTCACTTTTTCCTTTGTTAGCCTTACAAAATTCTATAACATTACAATTAATGGTCTTTGTTAGACCTGCAAGTACCTTGTTCACCATCCAATCAACTTTGTAAACCTCTTCTCTCACAATATCCACCTGCCTCTTCACTGTATTCACTCTTACAGGGAACTTAACTATCACAAAAATTATTCCATCACTTACTTTTTTCCTTTCCATAGGATTTTCACCTTTATTCTACTTGTACTAGACTGAGACACATTTTCATCCATTTTCTTTTTCCACATGTAAACATTCTCCTTCACATCTGACTGTACATTGTTTTATTTTCCTCTATCTACTACCTTCACTCTAACATGCCTTGCATTGGCTGCCAAATCCATATTCTCACCTTGCTCAACACTCACAAACTCTTTCATTCCAATCATAATGATTTCACCTTTTTATTTTGTCTTCTCAACCAATGGAGTTAATATGTATGCCTTCCCATCTTTTTCAATGCTATAAGTATTTTCTCTCCCATTGTAAACCGTAGAACTATCAAACTGCTAAGGCCTTCCTAGTTACACACGGAAACAACTCATAGGCAATATATCACAAACAACTTGATCCCTATACTAACCAATTTGGAATTCAACAGTAGCTTGTTCATTCACCACTATAGATTGATGATCACTAATCCAAGAAACTATATAAGGATTTTCTATAGGCACTCTTTGCAAATTCAATTTGTCCACCATATCACTAGATACCATGTAATCAGTGCATCCAGAATCAACTACTACTTTGCATACCTTATTTTTGCATTTGCAAGTTGTCCTAAACAAGGCTCTTCTTTGAATTAGCTCTTTCTCCTTTGTTGTCTTCAAGAATTTTCTCTTCATCATCAGACTTTCACCTACTTCAGGGGTAGCATGAAGTGTATAGGAGTTTGAACTTTTAGCTCCACCTTCTTGAACTATTTGGGATCTCCTATCATTCTTCTTTTCTCCTCCACTAGATGTTGAACCAAGTTTTCCAGGGAACTTCCAACAAGGATGACCATATTCCATATAATGGTAACACCTACTACAAAAGTGTTATAATTCCTTCCACCTCCAAATCTACCCCTTGTGCCTTTGAATCCACCTCTAAAATTAGTATTTTTCTCTTTAACCTTGCTTGCAATATCTTGTTCTTCATTGTTTTTACTTGTACCTCTCCCTCTATTCATGTTACCTCTGCCCCTTCCTTGTCTTTCTTTCCTTCTCTTTATTCTATGCTCTGCCCTTACTGCCATTTGGAAACATTCTTCCATTGTCTTAGGAGGGTTCAAACTAATTTCATCTATTATGTTCAATCTCAAACCACTCAAATACCTGGCCACTCTTTCAACCTCATCTTCATTGTGACCTTCCCTAATGCATAACCTATGAAATTCCTTAGTATAAGACATCACATCTAAATCCCTCTGCTTCAAATCTTTCAATTTCATAAATGTTTGTATGGCATAATCTACTGGTAAAAACTAAGCCTTTACCTTTGCTACCATCCTATCCTAAGAGCTTCTCTTGGAGTTTCCTATCTTGACCTTATCTTCTTGAACAAAGTTCCACCATGTTAGGGTTGGTCCCTTCGATTTTTTCTTTGTATATTTCACCTTCTTACTGTCCTCTATGTCTTTAAACTCATAAAAATTATCCAAGGCATCAATCCAAACCAAAACATCTTCACTATCCATCTTACCTGCGTACATAGGAACTTCAACTTTCAATTTTGGAGTGTTGTCACCTTTTACTTCCTTTAGCATCTTGACCATTCTCTTTTCTTTAGGGTCTAATTCATCTTCATCATCTTGGACTCCAACTAGAGGGTTTCCTTCTTCCCCATCATCCTCCTTGTCACTCTGGTCTTCATTCACCATTCCTCTTCTCTAATTCTTCTCCAGAACTGCTATCCTAGCTAAGGTGGCTTCTTGAGACTCTCTATAGAGCCTTTCCTTCTATAACAACTACTCTTCCAATTCCTTTATCTCCTTTTCCATCGCACTAGCCTTTGGAGGCATCTTTCCTTGCCACTTTTTCAACCTTTCCTCTACAAACTGTAACTTTCTTCTTCAAGGAACTACTTCCTTTCTTTGATACCACTTGATGTAATCAAGGGAGGTCCTTCAACACAAATCAATACAAAATCAACCAATAACAATCACAAGTCACAAATCTCAAAATTCTTCACTTTTCACCAAATTAGCAATCTTCCTCGTTGCACTACAAAACCACTCAATTTGGTAAGGCTTCTCAATATGCTTATTTCAGAGTAAGAATTGAATCTTTTCAGGGACCCATTTAGGTGCCCAAAAACATATCAACAAATCACAAAGGGATTCTTTGACATAACTTCCTCAAAACTGGTTTTTAATGCCAACTAGGCCTCAAATTAGGCCACTTTAACAAAGGGATTTGTCTTGAATCTTTCCCTAAGACTCCAAACTCATTTGGGAATAAATTTAAATGTTCTCAAACCAAGGAAACCCCAATTTTTTTCAGAAATCCACCCAACAAAAGGCGTAAACTCAAAACCCTCTTTTCAAGCCTAGAAACAAGGGTTTTATTGAAAATATCACATCCCACCTTCAAACAACCATGTAACCACCACAAAAAGGTTCAATTAGGCTTATAGAAACTCAATTCAACATTATAAAATTCTTCCCCAACAATATTCTCACTTTTCCATGCTAAAACCCTTCAAATTCCTTTGGAAAACTCTAATTTTCACTCTAGGGCTTCATGCCCAACACTTCTCTTGGCCTCCCCTACTAAAAAAAAACATCCACACACCTACAACTAATTGTTTTCACCCATTCCACCAAGCTATAGGAATCACATAAGTTGGAATGGGTTTATTTTTCCATTTAGTTCAACAAACCCTCAAAATTGTCCTACACAGACAAATTTAGGAAAATCTCTATAACTTTTGCTAAATTCAATATAAATCCACCACAATAGAAATATTTGATAGTTAATTCACTATACTATAACTTCCAATTCAAATCATAGTGAATAGAGACCTGTACAGGCCATACAGTCACTGCAAACTACAAGAAATATATAAAAATGGAGTAAAATAAAATTCTATTGATGCTTCAATCTTCACAAATGCTTCAACAACATCTTCTTTGAGTTATACATGGTATTTTAGATGTTTCCCACCAAAAAAAAAACTCTTCTAACTTCCTAACTTGACTTTTCAAATAATATGACTGTTGAACTTCCATAAAATGCAATTTTGCAACATTTTATGTTGACAACATTTGCAACAAAATGCAATTTCCCAATATTAACTCAATTGACTCCCTAAACACCTATTAGGACTCCAACTTGACTAAATACATTGAAAAATTGTCTCCAAGACCTTATTTAGGCAAAACACATCAAGACCTAAATCCTACTTAATATCAACCTAGACTGACAACTTTTGTTCCAAGGTGCTCCTGCACTATACATGCAAACATAGAATTTTTCCCAGTCCCTTGGAAAATTTATGCATATTGACCTCTTTTGTGCATTTCAATTCTTTGAACCTCTTTAACTCCATCAAGTTAAACTTTCTCTTGACCTACACTACCTTGTCATTCTTGTATGTGTCTTCCTTTGTATTGTGGGGTGTCTTTCACTCTTTCCATCTTCAAATACTATGGTCACACCTTCCTTTACAACAACACACAAAGTCTTATCAACTTTATTTACTTCCCTCTATCCTTTATGCATAGTTCCCTACTCAACACCCTTTGTCTCTTCACTTTTTCCTTTGTTAGCCTTACAAAATTCTATACCATTACAATTAATGGTCTTTGTCAGACCTGCAAGGACCTTGTTCACTATCCCATCAACTTTGCAAACCTCTACTGTCATATCCCCAAAATAGCAATGCCATAAAAAAACCAAGTGCTAAAATACAAATAAATTAATAAATAAATAAATAGCAATATTAATATTAAATTTAAAATAAATATGAAATAATAATTATAATAATAACATATTGACATATTAGTGTTATTATATTCTAATATTAAATAACTTAATATAAAAAATAATAATAATAAATAAATAAAAATTAAAGACAATCTTAAATATCATTGTTGTTATAATTGTTAAATATCATTATCAAAACAGATATTAATATATCTAATTATGGACATTAAATAAAGATAAATATATTAAAATAAATATAAGTATAAATATTGAATATCGAATAACATATTTAACATATAAATATTGAAGAACACATAACTATAAACATATTAAAATAAGCATGTAAAACCAATACTATTATTAATGACTATGCCTTAGTTAATAAATAAATAAATCTAACAATAGCAATCCCTAGTAATGAAGGCATAGAAATTATCAAATAAAATCAACAGCAATCACCATACAAATAGCCATGATTAGTGGAAAGTACAATTACCATATGCAAAGGATACATACTTCTAGAGAGGTGTGATTAAAGCCAAAAGACATGAAACATGAAGGGACATGTCTATGGGCAGCATTTATATAAAGAAGATGACTTAAAACAAGAGCAGCATGGAATAAAAGGAAGAAGGAATAAAGAAAGGAACCTAGGAATATATTCAGCCTAATAAAAGATTATGTGAAAATCTGATCACAAGGAATAAGCAGCAACAGTAAGTTCATTATAATTATTTTATGCCGGTGTATGTTTGATATTTATATTTGTTATTTTTTTGTGGTAGACTCTAACCTAATTAAGGTATCAAATTATGTGTGTATATATATATATATTATGATCAAAATTAATTATTTTTTTGTATGTTTATAATGGTTATTATCTGCAAATATAAATAGACACATATTTTGTTATTTATATTTGTTGCTCTCTTTATAAACCTCATCATGATTATTTAATGCAATTGTAGATTTTGCTATTATATATATGTATATAAAATAAATACATATAAATATAGATGATATGCATGTCCATGCAAAGGTGAGTATTGCCAATTAATTAGGAATGATTATATATTAGATGTTTATATAGAATATATATATATGATTATGTAATAATGGTGCTTGCAACAATTATTTCATTCTTCATAAATTATTACAGCTTACTGTGAGGATAGATTTAGAACCAATAAACTCTTTTGTTGATGCTCACCAAGGAGAGGATGGTTGTGGGAGGGAAAGGTTGGTAAATTCAATCCCATGTTGGATATCCCAAGACGGTAATAAACCTTGAGGGAATCCACTTGGAGATTGGTCACGCACACTTGACACTGTAAGGCGTCCCTCCTCCAATGGGGTCTAGGAAAGAGAGATAAAGGCATGGATCTATTCCGGTAGAGCGTAGTAAGTTACGATAAACTATGTTAAGTGTGTACCTATGTAATTTATATCTTGTGTTATCTTATTCCATCAATCTTTCATTGCTCTTTATCAAACAATCTTTAAAAATCAAAATTTTAACTTGTGCATTTTTAGTCACTAATAAGGGGACATTACAGTGGTATCAGAGCATGTTCCTGCCATCCTGTGTATACTATGTGTGCCTTACATGTATTTTAGTGTGTACTTTGAGATAATGTATGTGTATTCAAGTGTTTTCAAAGGTTTACCTTGTGACTTATATGTCTTCGTTGTAATATATGTTCATGTGAATACTTTGTGTATTGTGTGTATTCGTGTGTATGCTTCATGACCTTGCGATGGTGGACAAATCCACGGTGTAGTATGGGATGCACCAAATCCCCCTTCCCAATTTTCTAACAGTATACTTCATTCGATTGTATTTGTATTTGAGTGTATACTCTATGACTTGCGATTGTATTTGAGTGTATACTCTATGACCTTGCAATTGTATTTAAGTGTATACTTTATGATTGTATTTGTATTTGAGTGTATACTCTAAGACTTGTGATAGTATTTACATGTATACTCTATAACCTTGTATTTATATTTTAGTGCATACTCTATAACTTATATTTGAATTCGAGATGTATTTGTATTCGACTGTATACTCTATGACTTGTATATGTATTCAAGTGTATAATCTATGACTTGTATTCAAGTGTATACTCTGACTTTGTATTTGTATACTTTGTGACTTCATATTCAAGTGTATTCAAGTGTATTCAAATGTATACTTTGTTGCTCATGCGTATTCAAGTGTATACTTTGTGGCTCATGTGTGTTCAATTGTATTCAAGTGTATACCATGTGACTTATGTGTCTTCGAGTGTATTCAAGTGTATACCTTGCAGCTTGTGTGTATTCAAGTGCATGCTTTGTGGCTTATGTGTATTCTAGTATATTCAAGTGTATACTATGTGACTTCCATGTATTCAAGTGTATGCTTTGTAAAATACATGCTTTTTGACTTGTGTGTATATTTGTATTCATGCGACTTACGTATTTAAGTGTATACTTTACATGTATTCATATAAGTGCTTTGTGACTTCATGTACTCGTGTGTATGCTTCATGTATTATTTGCATATATGCTTCATGATTCTTGTGTATACTTTATGTATTACATGTATTCATGCCTCATATTCATACTTTATGCATGACATGTATCTATGTGTTACTTCATGTATCTCCAACAAGATGTGTTCTTATAATTGCTTTATGCTTAAAGATGCTAAAAATGTTAAAAATGTTGCCTATCAAGTTGCTTAAGTTGGTTGGTTGTTTGCTTGAGCTAGTTGCTTGCATGTTGAGCTACTTGTTTGCCTACTTTAGCTAGTTGCTTGCATGCTGAGCTAATTGTTTATTTGCTTGAGCTGGTTGCCTACTTGCTTGCATGCTGAGCTACTTGTTTGTCTACTTGAGCTGGTTTCCTACTTGCTTGAGCTAGTTGCTTTGCTTGCATGTTGAGCTACTTGTTTTCCTACTTGAGCTAGTTGCTTGCATGTTGAGCTACTTTTTTGTTTGCTTGAGCTGGTTGCCTACTTGCTTGAGCTAGTTGCTTGCATGTTGAGCTACTTGTTTATCTACTTGAGCTGGTTTGTAATGCCCGCCGTGCAAACCCCAGAGAACACACACAATGTAAATAATTTTTTTTTTTTTTTTTTTAAAACAATTAAATTAAACATGTACTAACATATAATCATAATCACATAACACATTACATAACATTAACACACATAGTTCTCTGGGGCACGTGAGATTACGTCGCAACAACTAAACAGAAATAAAGATAAAGATTATAACATAACCATTAACTTTATAATAATCATAAACAATGTTACATCCCATAACCATGATGCGAGTATAGTAACCATCACATAATTACATCCATGATAAATCTCTTAAAAGAGATACAAACGATCCCAACTATTACATCATTGTTTCAATATTACATTACAATCTTTGATACTGAATTATATTGAACTTCCCAACATGGGGATTGATACAAGAATAATGAACATGAAGTACAACTGATCACTGGAACATCTGCACTGCGGAAAGCTGAGAAGACAAGACGTTGAAGGGGAACCCAACTGGTGCGGAGCACGTTCCACCCAACCATGTGAATTACGAAGTAACTCACCCCCCGTGCTCAGAGGTGACGAGGAAGTGAACCCGACCATGAATGTCAACCGACTCAACCACAACATGATACAAACAAGTACAACCCAAGTATGCAATGCAAAACCATCAACGTACTCAAATCACATAACAAATAAAACCAGAAACTCATTACGATAACATGAAGTACTAACACTTAACAATCACGAACCAGATCACAAGAAGTCAAAGAAAAATCATAAAGAGATAACATCCAGAGGCAACAACAACAAAACAACAAGGGTGCCAAGTGGAGAGTGTCATCGCATAGCTCTCATGGGATTTCCTGGCCCTTCCTCCAACTGAGGCGCCGGCACCCATCTATGGATATCCTGGCCCTTCCTCCTAACTGAGGCGCCGGCACCATAGGGTAGCTAATGCGGAGCCAGTAGTCTCTCGTGAAGACGAGACTATGACTATGCCGACCACGGCCTTCTCAGTTTATCACTAGTCTAAGGTAGCCCTAATGCATAGCCGAGGAATCCAATGTTTTATTATCTTGTGTTTTTAAACTACCCAACCCCCCCTAAATCTATTATTTAGGTTATCACTTGTTTACTACTCTTCGAGGGTTATCCTGGCCCTTCCTCATCCGAGGCGCCGGCGCCCACGAAGAGCCACTCTCCCTCCTATGACCCCTAACATAACTCAAAACAGGCAAGGGTTGGACTAACACATATAAGTCATAAAACCAAAATCCAATACACGAGGCATTAACCATCTCGCAACTGCACATAAGCAACAAACTTGCAAACCCGTCCAACCCTTCCTAACATAACCCCAATAACGCTCAAAAAAGCATAAACAAGGTAAATACACTTTAAATCACAAGCCTCTGGAACATGATTAAATACGATAGTGTTCCCACATCGACAACAAAACAATAAAGCAAAACATAACATACAAGGAAAACTCACACCACATTTTGCAAAATTGCACATTTAAGTTCGATTCCAAATCCAATTATGTAACTAAAATGATCGTTTCAATAAAATCCACAATTACAACTAAAAGCTAATTCTTGTCTAAAATCTTTGTTTAATCAAAACAATAATTAAACGGTGCTTATTTTACAATGTATAGAAATTATTAAAATAATTAATGAAACTATGACCATATTCTATATATATATAAGAAATTCCATTATCTAATATAATCATTTAATTATCATAATATAAACACTTTTCTTCTGTTTAACTTTCCATTATTCTTTTACAACCAATTTTTCACAAGGCATAAACTATTCTATTTTGATCACTATAGTACAAATACACGTAAACACAAGGTATAGGCATTGATAAGCTATTTATAAAGCAAGACATTTCAACATATACACCTATACATGAGAATGTGTTAAGCGATCACCAATTTATAACTAGAACACATTATACAAACACAACCATATAAATATTAGCTATATAAGTGCAAATAAATCAAATTATATATATATATGTATATATATAAAACCAGATGCATCGAACACATAGCCTTCGAGCGGGAAATCTTAGAAGACATCGATTACACAAAGACAACCTGCAATCTAAGACTTAAGCAATTGCAGTCAAGGAATATAGACAACAAACTTTAATCATGCAACTGTGCTAAAACCCACAAAGGTCAGAAAGCGAATACTAGTGGTGAGAAATGGAACAATCTGAACACAATAGACTTGCGCTATAACAGTGCGCAGTGCGCCCTAGCAGACACACATGTCAAGAGCGAAGGCATAGACAAGGCATATGTACCATTCGACAGTATGCCTCAAGAACTAAGGCCTCAAGGAGTGCGCTGAGGCAGGATATGCACAAAATGGATTTGTTGATCCTTCAAGCCAGTGTATTAGGCCGGCGACATATGAGTATTTTATACTATGCAGACACAAAACGAAGCTTAGAGACGGAGCATGGACTACTTGACCACAAACCTACAGAAATCTCCCATCCCATCTAGAGTATTGGCGCATGGTAAGGAGGTGAATTTCAATCAACATATAAGCATCAACCTTAAGAAGAATGCTCGCACATCAACCCATAACAACTATGAAACAACTTTAGGGTGAAGGAGAGGGCGCAACATTATGGGGAAATACAGGCAAAGATAGGAAACAAACAAAAAGGCAGATTAGTTTTATTCAAAAAGGAACGCTTTAGAGCAGCGATGACCATCTTAGACGCAAGGTAGAATTACTTCAAATAGACAAAAAGTAATACCGCAGTCCATAACATGGGAATCAAATTCCAAATAACTTTGTCATGCATAGAATCCTGAAACAACTTTCATAAAATATATGACCGGGCTGATACATTCACCACTATCACTAACTGGAAATTCCCCAAATTCCAAACAATACGCTGCTACGAGTAAATCGAATCAAATGCAATATCAAATGACATCTACAGTCTTCTAATGAAATCAAATTACTTCGAATACCAATCAAGGATTGTAACAAATGGGAGCGGTTGTGAACTATAGGTAGTCCAAAGAAAGGTACAGAAATGTAACCAATTAAGGCGAGTGAATAAGGCCGCATAACTTGGACTTACCCCACAATCTCAGAGCAAGGAATATACGATGGCAGAATAATTCAAGAGACCATACCGAAATGAACTGGAAGTATTCTGCAACTGACTCGACTCAGCATGAAGAGAGGCGGCAACCAAGATCAAGAGGAATAGAGAATCCATTAAAACATAACATGAAGTTTGCAGTTTAAATCACCGAAATAGCTTATATTTTGTGCAGTTAGACAATGCTAAGCTGTCAGTTTTAACACTCAGTCTACAGATACCATCAATTCCTATAGAAATCAGCGAAACAAAATCATAATAGACAAATCAATAAAAAGAATACAAGAACCAAAACCAACCACTACACAAAGCATCACATACAGCCATCAATGTGATATAGATACCTTCAGTATCAGATGTAAGATGCAGGGAATAAAACCACCCTATGCAAGATTCAGTAAAACAGATAAACCATCCCAGCTGCGCGGCTAGGTCAGCAGGTACGCAGGGGAAGGAGGCAGCAAAGATTAGAGGGGCGGTGGGTTGCGGTGGTTCCAGTCCCAAACGCCGCCCTCTCATGAGATCTTATTCATATTGTAATCTTCCACGATCTTATCATAGCAAAGGTGACTATGACTCTCATGGACGCTACTACATGCGTCAGTCAAGGGAAAGCCAGGGCCATAAAATTTTATTGAAACATTCAGGCAAGTGCGAATAACAACGTATACCGATATTATCTCATGGAATGCAATGATTCTAGAGTGCGTGCGGGGGGGGGCATGCATGTTCAGAGGGCTTTAGAAGGGTCTCACGCAACTGCAATCAGAAGGTGTACAGGAAACCTCACCCCATTTAAACCAGTTAGGAAAATGCAGACGCATTGACAAGCTCGTGAATTGTTGACAAAACAACTCAGGAGGGCATTTCCAAGAGTACAATGACAATGATTGCAGGTTAGCACAAAATGGAATTATTGAAGAGATTTAAAAGAATTCGAGGAAGAGTAAATTGGCAGGCCTGAAGCCAAATCCATGAAGAAGATAGCCACCCATGAAACATAGAACCAATAATGGAGGGAGACTTACCTCGAGGTTCTGCACAAGTTGAGCCTCTCTGCACTCATTGTGTGATCGTCTCCAAACAACTCCAGTTGACAGCACATCCAATTTGGTAGCAACCTCAAGAATCAGAAATCTAATATGTCGATTATGCTTGGGCTGAGAATGGTGCCAACATAAAACTCTTATGTGTCAAATACAATAGTGTTCTCTCAAAACTCTGACCTCCACTTCGATATTAAGTCCACTAAATAAATTTCTCTTGCAATTTCGTCTGCTTCTTCACCCAAGATCGATACCTCTTAAAAACGTCATTATGCAAAATGAATCCCCTTTTTATAATCAACTTAACAGTGGTTGAATTTCCCCAAGTCGAGGGTTCCACCCTTCGAGTGTTCTGCAAAACGTGCGAATACCTATTGAGGCCGCGACTCAGCAGTCAAAAGGCCATCAAAAATGGGATCCCCTACCCCTTGATAAAGGATATTGACAATTTCTTCCAAAAATTCTCAAAATAAAAAAAAATAATGGAAAAAAATTCTTTAAAGAAAAGCTTTTACTCTGATCTGTATTCCTATTCGTCCCCCCAACTTTTTCATTCTTTTATTTGTTTTATTGTTTTAATCTCTATTTTTGCCAGCTTTAACTTTAGTTTTAAATCTTATTTTCAAGATTTATTTGAAATCAGATTATTTTCTCTTTTAATTGCTTACTTTCCTTTTTGAGAAAATATTATCCCTTTATTTAATTTAAATTATTTTCAAATTACTCCATCCAAAAAAAATATTAATTTCGCCTTAATATCAATAATGCGAACATAAAATACAATATCACTCTAAAATTAATTTATGTAATTCATTATTTTGATTTTCTATATTCTTGTAGTAAAATTTTAATTAACGAATTAAACAAAATTGCTATGTTAATCAAGAAATTCAATCAAACTGCAACCAACAAAGCACACAAATAATTGCCTATAACAATATCTAGAATAGCCACAATGGAGGGGCATTACATCCTCCCCCCCTAGGTTTCGACTTACTCCCGGAAGTCGACCACAAGTGAAACATGGTAACATCATAAACTAACCCCAATATCAACAATCAGTAAAGAAAATTAAACAACACCAGAATAAAAGAAAAGAAATAATACCATTCAATCAAGACGGGTTGACAACATAGGACGGGGTGACTTCCTTGTCATCTTTGTTTCAACCTTATACCATTGGGTTCTTGGTGCTCGCCCTGTCCTGCCGAAGCAGGTGGAATCGAGACTCTGTACCTGCAATCCCTGCATACAAACAACCGTTGTGCACAAATATATATCTCAAAACACATTATGAGAGGAATTCTCAGCATAGTAGGGCACTCGCGAGCAAGTGATACCACACTGTCCCTCCCACCAAACCGCACATAATAGTCAAAACAATTCTAGTAACTCGTAAATAGATTGCTTCTTATTAGTTAGGCAATATTTGCATAAGGACCTAACCATAAACCTAATTCATCTACTATATCAAAATGAATTACTACTTGAAATTATAAGTATCTATACCCACATGTTACAATTGCGTTACCTTCATCCCTACGTTTTTGAAGCCAACTTCCTTTAAATAAAAAGCTACCATAGAACATTGCACATTAGTACCAATAATTCAAGTTGATATTCTACTAAAATTCATAGAGTAATTATCCACGAAACCTCACATCCTCATTAAAATTCACAATTTTCACACAAAGAACTCCACTTTAACCATTATTCAATACCAAATCGCACATCAATTTCATTAAAAAGGGTAAAAATTTTCACCTTCACAGATTCAAGAAGACATAATTTGTCACTCAAGGACAACAAAAAAGAAAATTCCACGCACACTGGACATATTCACACACATAACTCACATCATTGTAAACCACAACACACAACAACACAAGGGTCCATAGTGCATCCCTGATAGGAAGGATATCGGTGCATTGCGCACTACACCGAGGGTCCTATCTCTTCCCATCAGTTTCCTGCACCATCGACCCGACACTTGCTAACAGAAGAAACGCAAGTTCACAACAATGACAACAGAAAAGTGAAACTCTAGACTCAAGGGACTAAACGCAAGGATACATAGTGAGCACACATAGTGCCCAGTGTATGAACCTATGCTCTGATACCAAGCTGTAATGCCCGCCGTGCAAACCCCAGAGAACACACACAATGTAAATAATTTTTTTTTTTAAAACAATTAAATTAAACATGTACTAACATATAATCATAATCACATAACACATTACATAACATTAACACACATAGTTCTCTGGGGCACGTGAGATTACGTCGCAACAACTAAACAGAAATAAAGATAAAGATTATAACATAACCATTAACTTTATAATAATCATAAACAATGTTACATCCCATAACCATGATGCGAGTATAGTAACCATCGCATAATTACATCCATGATAAATCTCTTAAAAGAGATACAAACGATCCCAACTATTACATCATTGTTTCAATATTACATTACAATCTTTGATACTGAATTATATTGAACTTCCCAACATGGGGATTGATACAAGAATAATGAACATGAAGTACAACTGATCACTGGAACATCTGCACTGCGGAAAGCTGAGAAGACAAGACGTTGAAGGGGAACCCAACTGGTGCGGAGCACGTTCCACCCAACCATGTGAATTACGAAGTAACTCACCCCCCGTGCTCAGAGGTGACGAGGAAGTGAACCCGACCATGAATGTCAACCGACTCAACCACAACATGATACAAACAAGTACAACCCAAGTATGCAATGCAAAACCATCAACATACTCAAATCACATAACAAATAAAACCAGAAACTCATTACGATAACATGAAGTACTAACACTTAACAATCACGAACCAGATCACAAGAAGTCAAAGAAAAATCATAAAGAGATAACATCCAGAGGCAACAACAACAAAACAACAAGGGTGCCAAGTGGAGAGTGTCATCGCATAGCTCTCATGGGATTTCCTGGCCCTTCCTCCAACTGAGGCGCCGGCACCCATCTATGGATATCCTGGCCCTTCCTCCTAACTGAGGCGCCGGCACCATAGGGTAGCTAATGCGGAGCCAGTAGTCTCTCGTGAAGACGAGACTATGACTATGCCGACCACGGCCTTCTCAGTTTATCACTAGTCTAAGGTAGCCCTAATGCATAGCCGAGGAATCCAATGTTTTATTATCTTGTGTTTTTAAACTACCCAACCCCCCCTAAATCTATTATTTAGGTTATCACTTGTTTACTACTCTTCGAGGGTTATCCTGGCCCTTCCTCATCCGAGGCGCCGGCGCCCACGAAGAGCCACTCTCCCTCCTATGACCCCTAACATAACTCAAAACAGGCAAGGGTTGGACTAACACATATAAGTCATAAAACCAAAATCCAATACACGAGGCATTAACCATCTCGCAACTGCACATAAGCAACAAACTTGCAAACCCGTCCAACCCTTCCTAACATAACCCCAATAACGCTCAAAAAAGCATAAACAAGGTAAATACACTTTAAATCACAAGCCTCTGGAACATGATTAAATACGATAGTGTTCCCACATCGACAACAAAACAATAAAGCAAAACATAACATACAAGGAAAACTCACACCACATTTTGCAAAATTGCACATTTAAGTTCGATTCCAAATCCAATTATGTAACTAAAATGATCGTTTCAATAAAATCCACAATTACAACTAAAAGCTAATTCTTGTCTAACATCTTTGTTTAATCAAAACAATAATTAAACGGTGCTTATTTTACAATGTATAGAAATTATTAAAATAATTAATGAAACTATGACCATATTCTATATATATATAAGAAATTCCATTATCTAATATAATCATTTAATTATCATAATATAAACACTTTTCTTCTGTTTAACTTTCCATTATTCTTTTACAACCAATTTTTCACAAGGCATAAACTATTCTATTTTGATCACTATAGTACAAATACACGTAAACACAAGGTATAGGCATTGATAAGCTATTTATAAAGCAAGACATTTCAACATATACACCTATACATGAGAATGTGTTAAGCGATCACCAATTTATAACTAGAACACATTATACAAACACAACCATATAAATATTAGCTATATAAGTGCAAATAAATCAAATTATATATATATATGTATATATATAAAACCAGATGCATCGAACACATAGCCTTCGAGCGGGAAATCTTAGAAGACATCGATTACACAAAGACAACCTGCAATCTAAGACTTAAGCAATTGCAGTCAAGGAATATAGACAACAAACTTTAATCATGCAACTGTGCTAAAACCCACAAAGGTCAGAAAGCGAATACTAGTGGTGCGAAATGGAACAATCTGAACACAATAGACTTGCGCTATAACAGTGCGCAGTGCGCCCTAGCAGACACACATGTCAAGAGCGAAGGCATAGACAAGGCATATGTACCATTCGACAGTATGCCTCAAGAACTAAGGCCTCAAGGAGTGCGCTGAGGCAGGATATGCACAAAATGGATTTGTTGATCCTTCAAGCCAGTGTATTAGGCCGGCGACATATGAGTATTTTATACTATGCAGACACAAAACGAAGCTTAGAGACGGAGCATGGACTACTTGACCACAAACCTACAGAAATCTCCCATCCCATCTAGAGTATTGGCGCATGGTAAGGAGGTGAATTTCAATCAACATATAAGCATCAACCTTAAGAAGAATGCTCGCACATCAACCCATAACAACTATGAAACAACTTTAGGGTGAAGGAGAGGGCGCAACATTATGGGGAAATACAGGAAAAGATAGGAAACAAACAAAAAGGCAGATTAGTTTTATTCAAAAAGGAACGCTTTAGAGCAGCGATGACCATCTTAGACGCAAGGTAGAATTACTTCAAATAGACAAAAAGTAATACCGCAGTCCATAACATGGGAATCAAATTCCAAATAACTTTGTCATGCATAGAATCCTGAAACAACTTTCATAAAATATATGACCGGGCTGATACATTCACCACTATCACTAACTGGAAATTCCCCAAATTCCAAACAATACGCTGCTACGAGTAAATCGAATCAAATGCAATATCAAATGACATCTACAGTCTTCTAATGAAATCAAATTACTTCGAATACCAATCAAGGATTGTAACAAATGGGAGCGGTTGTGAACTATAGGTAGTCCAAAGAAAGGTACAGAAATGTAACCAATTAAGGCGAGTGAATAAGGCCGCATAACTTGGACTTACCCCACAATCTCAGAGCAAGGAATATACGATGGCAGAATAATTCAAGAGACCATACCGAAATGAACTGGAAGTATTCTGCAACTGACTCGACTCAGCATGAAAAGAGGCGGCAACCAAGATCAAGAGGAATAGAGAATCCATTAAAACATAACATGAAGTTTGCAGTTTAAATCACCGAAATAGCTTATATTTTGTGCAGTTAGACAATGCTAAGCTGTCAGTTTTAACACTCAGTCTACAGATACCATCGATTCCTATAGAAATCAGCGAAACAAAATCATAATAGACAAATCAATAAAAAGAAATACAAGAACCAAAACCAACCACTACACAAAGCATCACATACAGCCATCAATGTGATATAGATACCTTCAGTATCAGATGTAAGATGCAGGGAATAAAACCACCCTATGCAAGATTCAGTAAAACAGATAAACCATCCCAGCTGCGCGGCTAGGTCAGCAGGTACGCAGGGGAAGGAGGCAGCAAAGATTAGAGGGGCGGTGGGTTGCGGTGGTTCCAGTCCCAAACGCCGCCCTCTCATGAGATCTTATTCATATTGTAATCTTCCACGATCTTATCATAGCAAAGGTGACTATGACTCTCATGGACGCTACTACATGCGTCAGTCAAGGGAAAGCCAGGGCCATAAAATTTTATTGAAACATTCAGGCAAGTGCGAATAACAACGTATACCGATATTATCTCATGGAATGCAATGATTCTAGAGTGCGTGCGGGGGGGGGGCATGCATGTTCAGAGGGCTTTAGAAGGGTCTCACGCAACTGCAATCAGAAGGTGTACAGGAAACCTCACCCCATTTAAACCAGTTAGGAAAATGCAGACGCATTGACAAGCTCGTGAATTGTTGACAAAACAACTCAGGAGGGCATTTCCAAGAGTACAATGACAATGATTGCAGGTTAGCACAAAATGGAATTATTGAAGAGATTTAAAAGAATTCGAGGAAGAGTAAATTGGCAGGCCTGAAGCCAAATCCATGAAGAAGATAGCCACCCATGAAACATAGAACCAATAATGGAGGGAGACTTACCTCGAGGTTCTGCACAAGTTGAGCCTCTCTGCACTCATTGTGTGATCGTCTCCAAACAGCTCCAGTTGACAGCACATCCAATTTGGTAGCAACCTCAAGAATCAGAAATCTAATATGTCGATTATGCTTGGGCTGAGAATGGTGCCAACATAAAACTCTTATGTGTCAAATACAATAGTGTTCTCTCAAAACTCTGACCTCCACTTCGATATTAAGTCCACTAAATAAATTTCTCTTGCAATTTCGTCTGCTTCTTCACCCAAGATCGATACCTCTTAAAAACGCCATGCAAAACTTAATCCCCTTTTATAATCAACTAACAAGTTGGTTGAATTTTCCCAAGTCGGAGGTTCCACCCTTCGAAAGTATGTTCTCAGAAACGCGGCTAATACCTATCAGGGTCACATCACAATGCCATCAAAATGGGAACCCCTGAATTTCGATAAAGGATATTGACAATTTCTTCCAAAATTTCAAAATAAAAAAAAATAATGGAAAATTCTTTAAAGCAAAAGCTTTTACTCTGATCTGTATTCCTATTCGTCCCCCCAACTTTTTCATTCTTTTATTTGTTTTATTGTTTTAATCTCTATTTTTGCCAGCTTTAACTTTAGTTTTAAATCTTATTTTCAAGATTTATTTGAAATCAGATTATTTTCTCTTTTAATTGCTTACTTTCCTTTTTGAGAAAATATTATCCCTTTATTTAATTTAAATTATTTTCAAATTACTCCATCCAAAAAAAATATTAATTTCGCCTTAATATCAATAATGCGAACATAAAATACAATATCACTCTAAAATTAATTTATGTAATTCATTATTTTGATTTTCTATATTCTTGTAGTAAAATTTTAATTAACGAATTAAACAAAATTGCTATGTTAATCAAGAAATTCAATCACACTGCAACCAACAAAGCACACAAATAATTGCCTATAACAATATCTAGAATAGCCACAATGGAGGGGCATTACATCCTCCCCCCCTAGGTTTCGACTTACTCCTGGAAGTCGACCACAAGTGAAACATGGTAACATCATAAACTAACCCCAATATCAACAATCAGTAAAGAAAATTAAACAACACCAGAATAAAAGAAAAGAAATAATACCATTCAATCAAGACGGGTTGACAACATAGGACGGGGTGACTTCCTTGTCATCTTTGTTTCAACCTTATACCATTGGGTTCTTGGTGCTCGCCCTGTCCTACCGAAGCAGGTGGAATCGAGACTCTGTACCTGCAATCCCTGCATACAAACAACCGTTGTGCACAAATATATATCTCAAAGCACATTATGAGAGGAATTCTCAGCATAGTAGGGCACTCGCGAGCAAGTGATACCACACTGTCCCTCCCACCAAACCGCACATAATAGTCAAAACAATTCTAGTAACTCGTAAATAGATTGCTTCTTATTAGTTAGGCAATATTTGCATAAGGACCTAACCATAAACCTAATTCATCTACTATATCAAAATGAATTACTACTTGAAATTATAAGTATCTATACCCACATGTTACAATTGTGTTACCTTCATCCCTACGTTTTTGAAGCCAACTTCCTTTAAATAAAAAGCTACCATAGAACATTGCACATTAGTACCAATAATTCAAGTTGATATTCTACTAAAATTCATAGAGTAATTATTCACAAAACCTCACATCCTCATTAAAATTCACAATTTTCACACAAAGAACTCCACTTTAACCATTATTCAATACCAAATCGCACATCAATTTCATTAAAAAGGGTAAAAATTTTCACCTTCACAGATTCAAGAAGACATAATTTGTCACTCAAGGACAACAAAAAAGAAAGTTCCATGCACACTGGACATATTCACACACATAACTCACATCATTGTAAACCACAACACACAACAACACAAGGGTCCATAGTGCATCCCTGATAGGAAGGATATCGGTGCATTGCGCACTACACCGAGGGTCCTATCTCTTCCCATCAGTTTCCTGCACCATCGACCCGACACATGCTAACAGAAGAAACGCAAGTTCACAACAATGACAACAGAAAAGTGAAACTCTAGACTCAAGGGACTAAACGCAAGGATACATAGTGAGCACACATAGTGCCCAGTGTATGAACCTATGCTCTGATACCAAGCTGTAATGCCCGCCGTGCAAACCCCAGAGAACACACACAATGTAAATAATTTTTTTTTTTTTTTTTTAAACAATTAAATTAAACATGTACTAACATATAATCATAATCACATAACACATTACATAACATTAACACACATAGTTCTCTGGGGCACGTGAGATTACGTCGCAACAACTAAACAGAAATAAAGATAAAGATTATAACATAACCATTAACTTTATAATAATCATAAACAATGTTACATCCCATAACCATGATGCGAGTATAGTAACCATCACATAATTACATCCATGATAAATCTCTTAAAAGAGATACAAACGATCCCAACTATTACATCATTGTTTCAATATTACATTACAATCTTTGATACTGAATTATATTGAACTTCCCAACATGGGGATTGATACAAGAATAATGAACATGAAGTACAACCGACACCGGAACATCTCGTGACCGCTGAAAGTCAGAAGACAAGACGCTGAAGGGGAACCCAACGGGTGCGGAGCACGTTCCACCCAACCATGTGAATTACAAGTAACTCACCCCCCATGCTCAGAGGTGACGAGGAAGTGAGCCTGACCATGAATGTCAAACCGACTCAACCACAACATGATACAAACA
>VDFB02109042.1:58652499-58700098 GCA_007258455.2 Sequoia sempervirens
AAAATGGGATCCCCTACCCCTTGATAAAGGATATTGACAATTTCTTCCAAAAATTCTCAAAATAAAAAAAAATAATGGAAAAAAATTCTTTAAAGCAAAGCTTTTACTCTGATCTGTATTCCTATTCGTCCCCCCAACTTTTTCATTCTTTTATTTGTTTTATTGTTTTAATCTCTATTTTTTCCAGCTTTAACTTTAGTTTTAAATCTTATTTTCAAGATTTATTTGAAATCAGATTATTTTCTCTTTTAATTGCTTACTTTCCTTTTTGAGAAAATATTATCCCTTTATTTAATTTAAATTATTTTCAAATTACTCCATCCAAAAAAAATATTAATTTCGCCTTAATATCAATAATGCGAACATAAAATACAATATCACTCTAAAATTAATTTATGTAATTCATTATTTTGATTTTCTATATTCTTGTAGTAAAATTTTAATTAACGAATTAAACAAAATTGCTATGTTAATCAAGAAATTCAATCACACTGCAACCAACAAAGCACACAAATAATTGCCTATAACAATATCTAGAATAGCCACAATGGAGGGGCATTACATCCTCCCCCCCTAGGTTTCGACTTACTCCCGGAAGTCGACCACAAGTGAAACATGGTAACATCATAAACTAACCCCAATATCAACAATCAGTAAAGAAAATTAAACAACACCAGAATAAAAGAAAAGAAATAATACCATTCAATCAAGACGGGTTGACAACATAGGACGGGGTGACTTCCTTGTCATCTTTGTTTCAACCTTATACCATTGGGTTCTTGGTGCTCGCCCTGTCCTGCCGAAGCAGGTGGAATCGAGACTCTGTACCTGCAATCCCTGCATACAAACAACCGTTGTGCACAAATATATATCTCAAAACACATTATGAGAGGAATTCTCAGC
This sequence comes from Sequoia sempervirens, assembly GCA_007258455.2. Taxonomy (NCBI): domain Eukaryota; kingdom Viridiplantae; phylum Streptophyta; class Pinopsida; order Cupressales; family Cupressaceae; genus Sequoia; species Sequoia sempervirens. The sequence goes on from VDFB02109042.1 coordinate 58,653,403, forward strand.
ATAGTAGGGCACTCGCGAGCAAGTGATACCACACTGTCCCTCCCACCAAACCGCACATAATAGTCAAAACAATTCTAGTAACTCGTAAATAGATTGCTTCTTATTAGTTAGGCAATATTTGCATAAGGACCTAACCATAAACCTAATTCATCTACTATATCAAAATGAATTACTACTTGAAATTATAAGTATCTATACCCACATGTTACAATTGCGTTACCTTCATCCCTACGTTTTTGAAGCCAACTTCCTTTAAATAAAAAGCTACCATAGAACATTGCACATTAGTACCAATAATTCAAGTTGATATTCTACTAAAATTCATAGAGTAATTATCCACGAAACCTCACATCCTCATTAAAATTCACAATTTTCACACAAAGAACTCCACTTTAACCATTATTCAATACCAAATCGCACATCAATTTCATTAAAAAGGGTAAAAATTTTCACCTTCACAGATTCAAGAAGACATAATTTGTCACTCAAGGACAACAAAAAAGAAAATTCCACGCACACTGGACATATTCACACACATAACTCACATCATTGTAAACCACAACACACAACAACACAAGGGTCCATAGTGCATCCCTGATAGGAAGGATATCGGTGCATTGCGCACTACACCGAGGGTCCTATCTCTTCCCATCAGTTTCCTGCACCATCGACCCGACACTTGCTAACAGAAGAAACGCAAGTTCACAACAATGACAACAGAAAAGTGAAACTCTAGACTCAAGGGACTAAACGCAAGGATACATAGTGAGCACACATAGTGCCTAGTGTATGAACCTATGTTTCGATACCAAGTCAATGTCTCACAAAACCCCGTAGGAAACACACGGCCTTTTCGTTCACAAACAATGCAACAGTAACTAATCACATAACACATTACATAACATTAACACACATAGTTCTCTGGGGCACGCGAGATTACGTCGCAACAACTAAACAGAAATAAAGATAAAGATTATAACATAACCATTAACTTTATAATAATCATAAACAATGTTACATCCCATAACCATGATGCGAGTATAGTAACCATCACATAATTACATCCATGATAAATCTCTTAAAAGAGATACAAACGATCCCAACTATTACATCATTGTTTCAATATTACATTACAATCTTTGATACTGAATTATATTGAACTTCCCAACATGGGGATTGATACAAGAATAATGAACATGAAGTACAACTGATCACTGGAACATCTGCACTGCGGAAAGCTGAGAAGACAAGACGTTGAAGGGGAACCCAACTGGTGCGGAGCACGTTCCACCCAACCATGTGAATTACGAAGTAACTCACCCCCCGTGCTCAGAGGTGACGAGGAAGTGAACCCGACCATGAATGTCAACCGACTCAACCACAACATGATACAAACAAGTACAACCCAAGTATGCAATGCAAAACCATCAACATACTCAAATCACATAACAAATAAAACCAGAAACTCATTACGATAACATGAAGTACTAACACTTAACAATCACGAACCAGATCACAAGAAGTCAAAGAAAAATCATAAAGAGATAACATCCAGAGGCAACAACAACAAAACAACAAGGGTGCCAAGTGGAGAGTGTCATCGCATAGCTCTCATGGGATTTCCTGGCCCTTCCTCCAACTGAGGCGCCGGCACCCATCTATGGATATCCTGGCCCTTCCTCCTAACTGAGGCGCCGGCACCATAGGGTAGCTAATGCGGAGCCAGTAGTCTCTCGTGAAGACGAGACTATGACTATGCCGACCACGGCCTTCTCAGTTTATCACTAGTCTAAGGTAGCCCTAATGCATAGCCGAGGAATCCAATGTTTTATTATCTTGTGTTTTTAAACTACCCAACCCCCCCTAAATCTATTATTTAGGTTATCACTTGTTTACTACTCTTCGAGGGTTATCCTGGCCCTTCCTCATCCGAGGCGCCGGCGCCCACGAAGAGCCACTCTCCCTCCTATGACCCCTAACATAACTCAAAACAGGCAAGGGTTGGACTAACACATATAAGTCATAAAACCAAAATCCAATACACGAGGCATTAACCATCTCGCAACTGCACATAAGCAACAAACTTGCAAACCCGTCCAACCCTTCCTAACATAACCCCAATAACGCTCAAAAAAGCATAAACAAGGTAAATACACTTTAAATCACAAGCCTCTGGAACATGATTAAATACGATAGTGTTCCCACATCGACAACAAAACAATAAAGAAAAACATAACATACAAGGAAAACTCACACCACATTTTGCAAAATTGCACATTTAAGTTCGATTCCAAATCCAATTATGTAACTAAAATGATCGTTTCAATAAAATCCACAATTACAACTAAAAGCTAATTCTTGTCTAACATCTTTGTTTAATCAAAACAATAATTAAACGGTGCTTATTTTACAATGTATAGAAATTATTAAAATAATTAATGAAACTATGACCATATTCTATATATATATAAGAAATTCCATTATCTAATATAATCATTTAATTATCATAATATAAACACTTTTCTTCTGTTTAACTTTCCATTATTCTTTTACAACCAATTTTTCACAAGGCATAAACTATTCTATTTTGATCACTATAGTACAAATACACGTAAACACAAGGTATAGGCATTGATAAGCTATTTATAAAGCAAGACATTTCAACATATACACCTATACATGAGAATGTGTTAAGCGATCACCAATTTATAACTAGAACACATTATACAAACACAACCATATAAATATTAGCTATATAAGTGCAAATAAATCAAATTATATATATATATGTATATATATAAAACCAGATGCATCGAACACATAGCCTTCGAGCGGGAAAGCTTAGAAGACATCGATTACACAAAGACAACCTGCAATCTAAGACTTAAGCAATTGCAGTCAAGGAATATAGACAACAAACTTTAATCATGCAACTGTGCTAAAACCCACAAAGGTCAGAAAGCGAATACTAGTGGTGCGAAATGGAACAATCTGAACACAATAGACTTGCGCTATAACAGTGCGCAGTGCGCCCTAGCAGACACACATGTCAAGAGCGAAGGCATAGACAAGGCATATGTACCATTCGACAGTATGCCTCAAGAACTAAGGCCTCAAGGAGTGTGCTGAGGCAGGATATGCACAAAATGGATTTGTTGATCCTTCAAGCCAGTGTATTAGGCCGGCGACATATGAGTATTTTATACTATGCAGACACAAAACGAAGCTTAGAGACGGAGCATGGACTACTTGACCACAAACCTACAGAAATCTCCCATCCCATCTAGAGTATTGGCGCATGGTAAGGAGGTGAATTTCAATCAACATATAAGCATCAACCTTAAGAAGAATGCTCGCACATCAACCCATAACAACTATGAAACAACTTTAGGGTGAAGGAGAGGGCGCAACATTATGGGGAAATACAGGCAAAGATAGGAAACAAACAAAAAGGCAGATTAGTTTTATTCAAAAAGGAACGCTTTAGAGCAGCGATGACCATCTTAGACGCAAGGTAGAATTACTTCAAATAGACAAAAAGTAATACCGCAGTCCATAACATGGGAATCAAATTCCAAATAACTTTGTCATGCATAGAATCCTGAAACAACTTTCATAAAATATATGACCGGGCTGATACATTCACCACTATCACTAACTGGAAATTCCCCAAATTCCAAACAATACGCTGCTACGAGTAAATCGAATCAAATGCAATATCAAATGACATCTACAGTCTTCTAATGAAATCAAATTACTTCGAATACCAATCAAGGATTGTAACAAATGGGAGCGGTTGTGAACTATAGGTAGTCCAAAGAAAGGTACAGAAATGTAACCAATTAAGGCGAGTGAATAAGGCCGCATAACTTGGACTTACCCCACAATCTCAGAGCAAGGAATATACGATGGCAGAATAATTCAAGAGACCATACCGAAATGAACTGGAAGTATTCTGCAACTGACTCGACTCAGCATGAAGAGAGGCGGCAACCAAGATCAAGAGGAATAGAGAATCCATTAAAACATAACATGAAGTTTGCAGTTTAAATCACCGAAATAGCTTATATTTTGTGCAGTTAGACAATGCTAAGCTGTCAGTTTTAACACTCAGTCTACAGATACCATCAATTCCTATAGAAATCAGCGAAACAAAATCATAATAGACAAATCAATAAAAAGAATACAAGAACCAAAACCAACCACTACACAAAGCATCACATACAGCCATCAATGTGATATAGATACCTTCAGTATCAGATGTAAGATGCAGGGAATAAAACCACCCTATGCAAGATTCAGTAAAACAGATAAACCATCCCAGCTGCGCGGCTAGGTCAGCAGGTACGCAGGGGAAGGAGGCAGCAAAGATTAGAGGGGCGGTGGGTTGCGGTGGTTCCAGTCCCAAACGCCGCCCTCTCATGAGATCTTATTCATATTGTAATCTTCCACGATCTTATCATAGCAAAGGTGACTATGACTCTCATGGACGCTACTACATGCGTCAGTCAAGGGAAAGCCAGGGCCATAAAATTTTATTGAAACATTCAGGCAAGTGCGAATAACAACGTATACCGATATTATCTCATGGAATGCAATGATTCTAGAGTGCGTGCGGGGGGGGGGCATGCATGTTCAGAGGGCTTTAGAAGGGTCTCACGCAACTGCAATCAGAAGGTGTACAGGAAACCTCACCCCATTTAAACCAGTTAGGAAAATGCAGACGCATTGACAAGCTCGTGAATTGTTGACAAAACAACTCAGGAGGGCATTTCCAAGAGTACAATGACAATGATTGCAGGTTAGCACAAAATGGAATTATTGAAGAGATTTAAAAGAATTCGAGGAAGAGTAAATTGGCAGGCCTGAAGCCAAATCCATGAAGAAGATAGCCACCCATGAAACATAGAACCAATAATGGAGGGAGACTTACCTCGAGGTTCTGCACAAGTTGAGCCTCTCTGCACTCATTGTGTGATCGTCTCCAAACAGCTCCAGTTGACAGCACATCCAATTTGGTAGCAACCTCAAGAATCAGAAATCTAATATGTCGATTATGCTTGGGCTGAGAATGGTGCCAACATAAAACTCTTATGTGTCAAATACAATAGTGTTCTCTCAAAACTCTGACCTCCACTTCGATATTAAGTCCACTAAATAAATTTCTCTTGCAATTTCGTCTGCTTCTTCACCCAAGATCGATACCTCTTAAAAACGTCATTATGCAAAACGAATCCCCTTTTTATAATCAACTTAACAGTGGTTGAATTTCCCCAAGTCGAGGGTTCCACCCTTCGAGTGTTCTGCAAAACGTGCGAATACCTATTGAGGCCGCGACTCAGCAGTCAAAAGGCCATCAAAAATGGGATCCCCTACCCCTTGATAAAGGATATTGACAATTTCTTCCAAAAATTCTCAAAATAAAAAAAAATAATGGAAAAAAATTCTTTAAAGTAAAGCTTTTACTCTGATCTGTATTCCTATTCGTCCCCCCAACTTTTTCATTCTTTTATTTGTTTTATTGTTTTAATCTCTATTTTTGCCAGCTTTAACTTTAGTTTTAAATCTTATTTTCAAGATTTATTTGAAATCAGATTATTTTCTCTTTTAATTGCTTACTTTCCTTTTTGAGAAAATATTATTCCTTTATTTAATTTAAATTATTTTCAAATTACTCCATCCAAAAAAAATATTAATTTCGCCTTAATATCAATAATGCGAACATAAAATACAATATCACTCTAAAATTAATTTATGTAATTCATTATTTTGATTTTCTATATTCTTGTAGTAAAATTTTAATTAACGAATTAAACAAAATTGCTATGTTAATCAAGAAATTCAATCACACTGCAACCAACAAAGCACACAAATAATTGCCTATAACAATATCTAGAATAGCCACAATGGAGGGGCATTACATGGTTGCCTTCTTGCTTGAGCTAGTTGCTTGCATGCTGAGCTACTTGTTTGTCTACTTGAGCTGGTTACCTACTTGCTTGAGCTAGTTGCTTGCTTGCTTGAGCTACTTGTCTACTTAGTTGAGTTACTTGCTTGCTTGGTTGAGCTGCTGGGTTGTTTGCTTTAACTTCTAAGCCATGTAGAGCTCATCATTGTGTTTACTTTATGCTTAAAAATGTTTTTAATGTTATCAGTCAAAACGCTTCTTGAATTGAGGAGTGTAACTATTGAAATGAAAAGATGTTTTGATTGCTTGAGGACAAGCAATCTTGGGCGGGTTGGACTATCATATCCCCAAAATAGCAATGCCATAAAAAAACCAAGTGCTAAAATACAAATAAACTAATAAATAAATAAATAAATAGCAATATTAATATTAAATTTAAAATAAATATGAAATAATAATTATAATAATAACATATTGAAATATTAGTGTTATTATATTCTAATATTAAATAACTTAATATAAAAAATAATAATAATAAATAAATAAAAATTAAAGACAATCTTAAGTATCATTGTTATTATAATTGTTAAATATCATTATCAAAAAAGATATTAATATATCTAATTATGGACATTAAATAAAGATAAATATATTAAAATAAATATAAGTATAAATATTGAATATCGAATAACATATTTAACATATAAATATTGAAGAACACATAATTATAAACATATTAAAATAAGCATGTAAAACCAATACTATTATTAATGACTATGCCTTAGTTAATAAATAAATAAATCTAACAATAGCAATCCCTAGTAATGAAGGCATAGAAATTATCAAATAAAACCAACAACAATCACCATACAAACAGCCACGATTCGTGGAAAGTACAATTACCATATGCAAAGGATACCTACTTCTAGAGAGGTGCGATTAAAGCCAAAAGACATGAAACATGAAGGGACATGTCTATGGGCAGCATTTATATAAAGAAGATGACTTAAAACAAGAGCAGCATGGAATAAAAGGAAGAAGGAATAAAGAAAGGAACCTAGGAATATATTCAGCCTAATAAAAGATTATGTGAAAATCTGATCACAAGGAATAAGCAGCAACAGTAAGTTCATTATAATTATTTTATGCTGGTGTATGTTTGATATTTATATTTGTTATTTTTTGTGGTAGATTCTAACATAATTAAGGTATGAAATTATATGTGTATATATATATATATATTATGATCAAAATTAATTATTTTTTTGTATGTTTATAATGGTTATTATCTGCAAATATAAATATACACATAATTTGTTATTTATATTTGTTGCTCTCTTTATAAACCTCATCATGATTATTTAATGCCATTGTAGATTTTTCTATTATATATATGTATATAAAATAAATACATATAAATATAGATGATGTGCATGTCCATGCAAAGGTGAGTATTGCCAATTAATTAGGAATGATTATATATTAGATGTTTATATAGAATATATATATATGATTATGTAATAATGGTGCTTGCAGCAATTATTGCATTCTTCGTAAGTTATTACGGCTTGCTGTGAGGATAGATTTAGAACCAATAAACTCTTTTGCTGATGCTCACCAAGGAGAGGATGGTTGTGGGAGGGAAAGGCTGGTAAATTCGATCCCATGTTGGATATTCCAAGATGGTAATAAACCTTGAGGGAATCCACTTGGAGATTGGTCATGCGCCCTCGGCATTGTAAGGCATCCCTCCTCCAATGGGGTCTAGGAAAGAGAGATAAAGGCACGGATCTATTTCGGTAGAGCATAGTAAGTTATGATAAACTATGTTAAGTCTGTACCTATGTAATTTATATCTTGTGTTATCTTATTCCATCAATCTTTCATTGCTCTTTATCAAACAATCTTTAAAAATCAAAATTTTAACTTGTGCATTTTTAGTCACTAATAAGGGGACATTACATCTAATCTCACAATATTCACCTACCTCTTCACTGTATTCACTCTTATAGGGCACTTAACTATCCCAACAAGTATTCTATCACTTACTTTTTTCCTTTCCATAGGCTTTTAACCTTTATTCTGCTATGTACAAGACTGAGACACATTCTCATCCATTTTATTTTTACACATGTAAACATTCTCCTTCACATCTGACTATACATTTTTGTGTTTTCCTCTATCTATTGCCTTCACTTTGTCATGCCTTGCATTAGATGCAAAATCCATATTCTCACCTTGCTCAACACTCACAAACTCTTTCATTCCAATCATAATGATTTCACCTCTTTCTTTTGTCTCCTCAACCGATGGAGTTAACATGTATGCCTTCCCATCTTTTTCAATGCTATAAGTATTTTCTCTCCCATGGTAAATTGCAGACCTATCAAACTGCCAAGGCCTTCCTAGTAACACATGGCAACAACTCATAGGCAATATGTCACAAAAATCCTGATCCCTATATTGACTAAATTGGAATTCAATAGTAACTTGTTCATTCACCACTATAGATTGATGATCACTAATCTAATACACTCTAGGAGGCTTTTTTATAGGCACTCTTTGCAAACTCAATTTTTCCACCATATCACTAGATACCATGTTATCAGTGCATCCAAAATCAACTACTACTTTGCATACCTTATTTTTGCATCTGCAAGCTGTCCTAAACGAGGCTCTTCTTTGAATGAGCTCTTTCTCCTTTGTTTTCTTCAAGACTTGTCTCTTCATCATCAGACTTTCACCTACTTTAGGGGCAACATGAAGTGTATTGGAGTTTGAACTTTCAACTTCATCTTCTTGAACTATTTGGGCTCTCCTATCATTATTCTTTTCTCCTCCACAAGATGTTGAACCAAGTTTTCTAGGGAACTTCCAAAAAGGATGACCATATTATTGACAATGGTAATAGCTACCTAAAAAAGTGTTAGAATTCCTTCCACCTCCAAATATGCCCCTTGTGCCTCTGAATCCACCTCTAAAATTAGTATTTTTCTCTTTACCCTTGCTTGCGCTCTCTTGTTCTTCATTGGTATGCCTTGTATGTCTCCCTCTATTCATGTTACCTCTGCCCCTTCCTTGTCTTTCTTGCCTTCTCTTGATTCTATCCTCTGCCCTTACTACCATTTGGAAACATTCTTCCATTATCTTAGGAGGGTTCAAACTAATTTCATCTATTATGTTCAATCTCATACCACTCAAATACTTGGACACTCTTTCAACCTCATCTTCATTGTGACCTTCCCTAATGCATAACCTATGAAATTCCTTAGTATAAGACATCACATCTAACTTCCTCTGCTTCAAATCTTGCAATTTCATAAAGGTTTGTATGGCATAATCTACTAGTAAAAATTGAGCCTTTACCTTTGCTACCATCCTATCCCAAGAGCTTATATTGGACATTCCTTTCTTGACCCTATCTTCTTGAACAAAGTTCCACCATGTTAGGGTTGGGCCCTTCAATTTTTTCTTTTCATATTTCACCTTCTTACTGTCCTCTATGTCTTCAAACTCATAAAAATGATCTAAGGCATCAATCTAAGCCAAAACCTCTTCACTATCCATCTTACCTCCATACATAGGCACTTCAACTTTCACATTTTGGAGTGTTGTCACCTTTTACTGCCTTTAGCATCTTGACCATTCTCTTTTCTTTAGGGTCTAAGTCATCTTCATCATCCTGGACTCCAACTAGAGGGTTTTGTTCTTCCCCATCATCCTCCTTGTCACTCTGGTCTTCATTCACAATTCCTCTTCTTTGATTCTTCTCCAAAACTGCTATCCTGGCTAAGGTGGATTCTTGAGACTCTCTATAGAGCCTTTCCTTCTGTAACAACTACTCTTTCAATTCCTTTTTCTCCTTTGCCATTGCATTGGCCCTTGGAGGCATCTTTCCTTGCCACTTTTTCAACCTTTCCTCTACAAATTGTAACCTTCTTCAAGGACCTACTTCCTTGCTCTGATACCACTTGATGTAATCAAGTGAGGTCCTACAACACAACTCAACACAAAATCAACCAATAACAACAATCACAAGTCACAAATGTCAAAATTCTTCACTTTTCACCAAATCAACAATCTTCCTTGTAGCACTACAAAACCACTCAATTAGGTACAACAAATCACAAAGGGATTCTTTGACACAACTTCCTCAAAACTAGTTTTTAATGCCAACTAGGCCTCAAATTAGGCCCTTTAACAAAGGGACTTGTCTTGAATCTTTCCCTAAGCCTCCAAATTCATGTGAGAAGAAATTTAAATTTTCTCAAACCAAGGAATCCACAATTTTTTTCAGAAATCCACCCAACAAAAGGCCTAAACTCAAAACCCTCTTTTCAAGCCTAAAAACTAGGGTTTTATTGAAAATATCACATTCCACCTTAAAAAAACCTTGTAACCACCACAAAAAGGTTCAATTAGGCCTGTAGAAACTCAATTCAACATTAGACAATGCTTCCCCAGCAAGATTATCACTTTTCCATGCTAAAACCCTTCAAATTCCCTTGGAAAACTCTAATTTTCACTCTAGGGATTCATGCCCAACACTTCTCTTGGCCTCCCCTACACACAAAAAACATCCACACACCTAAACCTATTTTTTTCACCCATTCCACTAAGGTATACTCATCATAGAAGGTGGAATGGGTTTATTTTTCCATTTAGTTCAACAAACCCTCAAAACTATCCTATAGGCAAATTTAGGAAAATCACTATAAATTTTGCTAAGTTCAATATAAATTCACTATACTATAACTTCCAATTCAAACCATGATGAATAGAGGCCTGTACATGTTGTACAGTCACTACAAACTACAAGAAATACATAAAAATGGAGTAAAACATAATTTTATTGATGCTTCAATCTTCACAAATGCTTCAACAACCTCTTCTTCAAGTTCTACATGGTATTTTAGATGTTTCCCACCAAAAAAAAACTCTTATAATTTCCTAACCTAACTTTTCAAATAATATGATCGTTGAACTTCCATAAAATGTGATTTTGCAACTTTTTATGTTGACAACATTTGCAACAAAATGCAATTTTGCAATATCAACTCAATTAACTCCCTAAACACCTATTAGGACTCTAACTTGACTAAATACATTGAAAAATTATCTCCAAGATCTTATTTAGGAAAAACACATCAAGACCTAAATCCTACTTAATATCAACCTAGATTGACAACTTTTGTTCCAAGGTGCTCCTGCACCATCCATGCATTGTGGGTTTAAAAACCCACGATGAATTAAGGTAAAATTTCTCTTAAAAATCAAAAATTCAAAGTAACATGCAAGATTTTTGATATGTTTTTTTGACAGGTTTTCAAACTCAAAGTATTTCACACAAAGAAAATAGGAAATGGATAGTATGGTTTTCCAAATACTAAAAATGATATACCATAAAACAAAACAATGTGAAAATATATGAATCAAACTCAAGAAAACAAACAATTTAACTACAGTGAAAATGAAAAGAAGTAAAAACCCTAGATATATATAAAAAAAATCTAAAAGAAAAGAAAAAGAAACATACCTAGAGAAGAAGAACACGATGAAACCCTAGTTCAAAATGTCAATGAATCCACTCAAAGTTCGTTTATCAACAAACTTGAGAGCCTTCTGAATGCACAAAGGAATTGGGGGAAACAAATGAAACTAAAACAAAAATAAAATGGAACAAAAACCTATTAAAAGGCCCCCCAAATCTTAATGAAAATCTCACATTAATTGCACTCATGTGAAGTGCAATCGCCAAGTCAACAAATTTCAACACCTTTGCAACTTTGAAGGTTTGACAAATGGCATGCAGGGTTAGTGAAATTCACCGACCTTGCATATTTTATTTTTTGCATTTGACATGCAAGGGTGCTAAAATTTGGCACTCCTACATGAGTGAGAAGTTTTCTAACTCTGAAAAATGATTTCACAATCTTGGACCAATTTGTGAATTTTGAAAAACTGAAAAAGGTTAACACTCAAAATGACGTTTTGAGGCCATGGGATGACACATAAGGGAAAAATTTATTCACCTCATTTTTGCATACTTAGAGCACGTGGGTTGTGAAATGGACAAGTTTTGTAGGGGTTATCACATGAATTGAGCTCAACTAAATTCAAGAATAACAGGATTAATGAAATTGCACTTTAATAGAACATATGAATTACAATTGATAATCCATCTATGGTAGTGTTAAATTTTGTTGCCTTGGGAAACTTCACCAAATTTTATGACCATTTTTCTAATGTTATCAATCATAACATGGATGCTTATGTTCCTAGGTGTAGATGTGAAAGGATAAATTAAAAAAAAAAAATCAATATTGTACCATTATCAAAATGACTACAAATACATCCCTTTATAAAAAAATGTAACAGTAAATTGTGAACATTTGTACAAAGTTGGCTTGGTAGAAAAGTGTGAGATGGTCTAGCTAGCTAAATGTTTTGTTTTTCTTTTACAATTAAAAGGATCAAGATTGTGGTCACAAGAATGTCCTTGCAACTATAAACATGACTTGGCATGCATAGATGGAATTTTTTTTTTTTTTAGTTGAATTCACTTGATATCATTATAATCTAAAAAATTGCACTTTCTAATGTCTCTCATATTCCTAATTTTGTATGTTGATGACTTATTAATCACAATGAGTTATTCATCCTCAATTATGATAGTGAAAATTGTTATACATGATAATTTTTTATGACTAGATTTTGTTGAGATTTTTTTCATGGGATTAAGCTCTATCACTTTACATCCAAGATATACCTTGTGTAAGGAAGCTAAGGTAGCTAAACAACTTCCTACACTAATCTTGAGAGGAGAATAATGCAAAATTTTATAGATATTTTCAGTTATAGAAACTTAAATAGAAATAAACAAAAATATCATGCATACCATAACATAGTGATTTATGTGGGGAAAACCCTTTCGAGAGAAAAACCCCACTCCAAAAGCTGCCCAATATATTATTCAAAAATCACAAAGATTATAATATACTTGTAGAGCAAGATTCTCACAGGATTATCACCAACCAGAGATCTAGAGGCAACACGACTGCTATTAGACTCTCAAAATACATCACAATACACAATCATGATACAATGCCCTCATAAAATAGGGTTTCCTTCTAGGGAAAGTCAAGATAATAAAATATCACGATTGTTCATCATTTAAAACAACCTCAACTTGATAGTAACCTTTTGTAACCAACCTTTCTTTCTACTTCTCAATTCCTCCATGTGGACCAATATTTTTCTTAAACACCCATTTGAAACCAATAGGATTTTTTTCCTTCAGACGATGGTACAAAATACCATGTATCATTCTTTTTCAAAGCTTCCATTTCTTCATCCATAGCAATCTTCGAGGATTATGCATCATTCATACCTAATGCCTCTTCTATCAATTTGGTTTCATCCATGTTAGTATTCAAAGAAAAAATAAATCTCCACTCGTCAGGTGAATACCTTTCAGGTGGTCATCTATGACTTATAGACCTACGAACAAGTTGAGTTGGAGGTTCTTCCCCCTCTTCTGAAGATTTAGAGCTAGATGAGCTCTCCTCAACTTCCTGTCTATCCATGGGCCTCAATTCAACTTTTTCAAGTGTAGAATAAAATTGAATCACATCTTCCTATTTACTTTGTTATGGATACAATGTAACAAAATAAGGTTTAGTTTCTCTAAAAATAACACTTCTACTATGTATTACCTCCTTTGCAATAGGATCTAAAAGCTTGTATCCTTTCACACTATAATTGTATTTGATGAAGATACATTTCACAACCTTGTTCTCCAACTTTGTTCACTTCTCCTTTGGAATATGTGCATATTCCCAACAACTAAAAATTCTAAGATGTCTTAATGAAATCTTGTGGCCTAACCATGTCAGTATAGGTATCTTATCAACAAGAGCTAATGTAGGAGACCTGTTAAGTAGGTAATGTGTAGTGGCAACAATTTCATCCCAAAACCTTTATTCTAGACCAACACCACTCAACATACTCCTAGACTTCTCCATAAGTGTCATGTTCATTATTTTTGCAACTCCATTCTACTGTGGAGAATATGGAGTTGTATTTTGTCTATGAATACCACAATCTTTACAAAAAATTTTAAAATCATTAGAGAAAAATTCACCACCATTATTTGTCCTCAATATTTTATTTTCTTTCTAGTTTTCAACTCAACCATTTCTTTAAATTCTTTAAATTGACTACAAAATTTATATTTACTCTTTAGAAAATAAACCCATGTCCTAATATAATCATCAATAAATGAAACATAATATGTGGATTTTCCAATTGAAGGAACATCTACAAGATCAAACACATTAGAATGAATAAGATCCAATATACCACAAGATTTATGAGAACTCGAGTAAAGTTGAACATGGTTTTATTTTCCATAAATACAATGCTCACAGAAATAAAATTCAAGATTACAATCAAATAACCATACAACAAGGTTTTTATTTTTCAAGGTCCTTAGATCCTTTTCTCCAATGTGGCCAAGTCTCTAGTGCCATAACATAGTTTTCTCTACAAGTAACTTTGATTTAGAAGAAAAAGCACCCTTGGGTACCTAGAAGCCATGACCATCTATTGAAAGTGAAACCCTCACCTCTTCCACAACTTCCTTTTCACAGAAGCACTATTACACTCAACAGTGCATGCATCAATATTATACAATGTGTTATATCTGACACCTCTAGCAATCACCATTGAACCTCTAACCATCTTGCATCCTACATAAAAAAATATTACCTGCAGAACTGCATCTATTATTTTTCTCACATGTAATAGATTTTGTGCTAATCCAGGGATATGCAACACACCATTAGTCCTTTTTATTTGACCATCAAGAAACCTAATTCTAACTTTACCATGACTAATAATATTCAAATAAGAATCATCACCCAAGTACACCTTACCTCCATCAATTTTTTCATATTTAGGAAACCAATTTTTATTAAAGGTCATATGAAAAGATGCACCTGATTCAATTAACCATGCACCATTACCTGCATGAGTTTCCAAAGCTACAATGAATGCATCACCATGTTCCTTATCGAACTTAGAATTAGAATCAAATTTATTATTTTTATTCTTCTTCTCTTCTTTGCAGTCCTTACAAATATGTCCAGGATTACTGCAATTCCAACAAATAACTTTAAACTTTCCAAGAGATTTGGATCTCCCCTTGCACTTGGATTTATCATGCTTATCATTCTTCTTTCCTTTCTCCTTAGGTATTCTAGGAATAGTTAGGGCCTCCTTGGTACTGATGGATACCTTCCTCCTCATCTCTTCATAAAGTAAAGAATCCACCACATTTTTAGTCTTCAATTTAATAGAACTCCCATTAGACATAAGAAGAGAATCCCATGAATTAGGAAAAGAACAAATCAGGATCTAACATTTCTCCTCCTCATCCATTTTAACACCAAATGACACCAACTAAGCAACCAACATATTGAATGCTTCCAGGTGGTCTATAATTCATCATACCTCTTCCATTCTCAAGGAATACAATTTGTTCCTCAAGAAAATTTTGCTCACTAAAGATTTGGCTTGATACATCTCACCAAGTTTCTTACATAGTTTTTGTGCAGAGGTCTCTTCACAGACATTTATTAAATTAGTTTTCCAAGCACAATCTAATTAGACCATTGTCTTTATAGTCCATAACATCATCTTGAGAAATATGAGTAGGATCACAAGCCTTAAAACATTCTCATCTACAACATCCCATAGATATCGATCTATCAACAAATCCTCCATCTTCAGCTTCCACATCTCAAAATTATTTCTAGTTCTAGAAAATTTATCCACCTCTATTCTCCCTAATGAATTAGACATCTTAAAATTCCTACAACAAGATCACAAATTATCTACTACATAAGCTCCCACTCAAATTTAGATTATTTCAAAAACCCAACAACCCACAACTGAAACCAAAGGTGATCAGGCTCTGATACGACTTGTAAGGAAGCTAAGGTAGCGGAACAACTTCTTACACTAATCTTGAGGGAGAATAATGCAAAAATTTATAGATCTTTTCAATTACAAAAACTTAAAGAGAAATAAACAAAAATATCATGCATACCACAACACAATGATTTACGTGGGGAAAACCCTTTCGCGAGAAAAAAGCCGCACTCCAAAAGCCACCCAATATATTATTTAGAAATCACAAAGATTGCAATATACTTGCAGAGCAAGCTTCTCACAAGAGTATCACCAACAAGAGATATAGAGAAAACATGACCGTTATCATACTCTTATAATACATTACAATACATAGTCGTAATAAAATACCCTCATACAATAAGGCTACCTTCTAGGGTAAGTCAAGCTAATAAAATATTGGTCATCAAATCTAAGACCTAATGATGAACAATCCATATTTACAAAAATAAAATATAAATAAAATTTTCCTTTTGAGGGTACTACTCCTAAGCCCCCACCGAGGTGTAGTGCCCCCAAGCCCCCACCAGGGTGCGCTACTCTTGGACCCCCATCTAGGGGGATGATCCCCCTAGAACCCTCATAGGGGGGAAACCCCCCTACACCCCCCCATCATAGATGTATCAATGTTACTTTATGTATCAACAATACCTTATATAATTGCAAGGTTGAGACACATTTTCCCAACACCTTGTATAGTCTTAAAAAACACGTGATTTTCTCTCACAATTGCATATGGTCAATTGAAAACCTACACTAACCCCCTTTCTATCCAAAGTCAAAATTTAGGTGAGATGTTAGATTCATCATTAGTTGATGCTACTATATATTCATATATTATTGGTAACCTTAATTATTTAACTCACTCCGGGCTTGGCATTTCATATGTCATTGGCATGATCTTTAGTTAAGTACTAGGAACCTCATGAACTAAAATAGAAGGAAAACTACTTGTTTCTCCACTATACTTAAGGAACTCATAGTTTTGGTATTCTCTATGCAACAGGGGTTGATATTGATTTGATTGGGTACACTAATTTTTATGGGCCAATTGATTTACTTGATTCTAAGTCTATTTCTAGTTATAGTTTCTCACTATCTTCTAGTTAGGTATATGTTGGCCAAATGAGATGCAAAGTGTCATTCTCTTTCTTCCAATTATGTAGGCCATCTATTATATTTATAACAATGAGAGTGCCAAATTAATCTATTAGAACATATTCCATCATAAGTGAACCATAAACATTAAGGTTCACATACATTACATTGAAGAGTTCATTCGTAGACAAGTCCAAAATCTTCACCATTTCTTGACTGTTAGGTAGGTGCCAACATAAACCAATATAGGAAAGTGTGAGTGATTTTGATGTGAAAATATATAGGAGATTCATGAACATACATAAGTAGGTGCATATGCATAATATTTGTTAGTCTATGCATCTTTTCATCATAAACATCATTATTTTCATAGGTTCGACACACTTGACAATGATTACACATACATGTGACATTTTTCAACATACACATGACATTCATAATCATCATATTTTGCATACATTCTATGATCAATATAACCAATAATGCTCGTGTATCATAATTTTCATTTCTTCATGTACAAATACATCATATATCATCTTTTAACCTTCATAATCATCAATACAACTAATAATGCCCATATAATTTTATTGATGTCCTTATGTACAAATACATCAAGTGTCCCTCCTCGTGACAATGCATAACTACACCAATCAATAATAGAACGTGCATCAATGAATGTTGCACCACCTCTAATATTCATTTGTCCTTAACTAGAGCTCTTTTCACACATGCACATGCTCCATCATACTTTCCTTTTCCATGCCCAACTTCAAGAAGCTCTAAATACGAGGTACCCCCTTTGTACATGTATCTTGCTCAACCAATAAAACATATAGACATTCTTGAATTTCATTGTGTAGTTATCTGACCAAATGAAATGTCAACCCATTGCAATATATTTTTCATGCAAGAACTCAAAAAAGTTTTCAAAATAATGTTGCACAAACTTGGATGAATAAGGTCATCATTTCTCATGTAAAAATGGCACTCCTTGATTATCTTCTTGTCCTCTTTTGTATGATCAAGGGCATATCTATATGTGATGGGACAAAAATAGCAATTTGAATATAATTTAAATATTGATATTGTACCTAATTTTATGGTTGCAATGTGTAATTTTCAGCAAAATTGACCACATATATAATGGTTCCAACTGGGAAAGAGTCCTTACACATCATGAATTGTTGATCTAACCACTAGACTTGTGGCTATGCCTTGCATACTTGTAGAAAATATTTTTTAAAAATTAGAAATAAAATCAGAAATACTTACCTCTCTTGTAACCAACTCACATCTAGAACCTTCACCTCCACTCTTCAAACTGTATTTCATTGTCTCAAATCTTTTTTTCTCAAAAAATTGTTAGCAAAATCATGTTCGTTGCCCTCATGAAAACATGTTACAAACTTTGACAAACCACCACTTTTCAAACACCTCATTTAAACAATCATTTCTATAAAAAATCAACCATCACCTCTAACACATTAAAATAAATCTAACAAGTCCCTAGATGATTTTGAAAGTTGCATTACACCACACTCCTACAACATCTCATTAGTATGCATAGTAGAATGAGTATAGGATAATATTTCATAATACATAGAACACTCTAAATGGTATTTACAACATGTATTATGAATATTAAGATGTACATATTAAAATGACTTACAAGATTCAAAATCCCTTTGTGAGATTTGCAAAGTTGGATGTGTTTCACAAAATTGTTTGTACAATATTGTTTGGCTACATTCCAAGAAATGTTCAGGATGTGGTTGTAGACACATAAAAATGACCTAGGCTTGCAAGTTCAATTTTCTCCACATTCCTCCTAGCATAATTAAAATATTTAATTATGTCCTATGGTTCAATTTCAATTATTAATTAAATAATTTAAAATTATTTAATTAATTCATGTCTTTTATTTCTCTTGATTATTTAAATAAATAAATTTTATTTATTTATTTAAATGTGTTGCTAATTGTCTAATGTCTTTCTATAATTAAATAAATTCTTAAATTTATTTAATTATCTTGGTCCATTATTTCCTCCTGATTATTTAAATAAGTAAATTTAATTTATTTATTTAAATACGTCATTAATTTCTAATGTCTTCTCATAATTAAATAAATTCTTTTATTTATTTAATTATTGTCCACCTTGTCATTTTAAATAAAATTGTTTATTTAAAGTTGTCTCACATGGTCCCACCTTTTGAATTAAATTAATTTTCAATTCAAATTGACAACTTTCTTCTAATAAATCAAATAATTTCTAATATTATTTGATTTTCTAGCTCTCTTTTTTTGTTCCATTCTTATCTTTTTGTCACATGCAATCTTGTCCCTTGATTTGATTTTCTAAAATCAAATCTTGTCCATTCATTTCAAATTCACCCTGATGTTTCCCTAACCCTAATTGTGGGTTGTCACATTGAATCTTGTCCATTGATTCTAGGGCATTTGTCAATCTTCAATCTTGACCATTCATCCAAAATTGACTTTTCTATAAAATGGAAATTTTGGTCTCATTTAGACAACTCTTGCTATCTACATCTCATGCAAGCTACATCTCTCATGCTCTTGACTTCATCTCTTGGCATTTGCATACTTTAGACTTTCTTACTAGTTGCATAGTTGCATTGTGTAGCTCTTTAGATCAAATCTTTCAACATTTGCTTAGGGATTTGGCATAGTCTAAGGTTGCTCACACAAAATTTGAGGGAAAACTACATATTGCAGCAAATAGAGAAGGTGCAATGGAGATCAATCATGGAGGTTGAAGACACTTGGTAGTATCATTCTTTGTTTTCATGTTATTTCCTCCTTTGTACTTCATCGCTTACTTTGGGTTTTGTTTATTTATGCACTAATCTGCTAACTTGAATATTTCCCTTAGTTACATTAGTGAACTCAATGCCAAAATCACACATTTTTTTTGTTTTTGCATGTATAGGTACGATATGACACATTTGTTGTTTCCTGTGATGCATTCGACTTACCGCAATGCATTCAACTGACAAAATGATGCATCTGCTCTACTTTGACACATTTGCCATTCCATGATGCATTTTCTTTATAGGTCGACGCATTTGTCTACAGATTTTAACCTTCGGCCCCGAGATGTATTTGTTGTGTAGAATGATGCATTTGCCTATCAATTTCTAGATTTTTCCCTATGACACATTTGCACCCAGAACGACGCAATTGCTTGGTAAAAAATTTCTTTTGAGTTTTTGCAAATTTTTCATATTTTTACTTTTCCATTTAGTAGTTTAGAGGTTTTTTTGGTTACTAATATATTGTGGAAGAATGTGGCTTCAACTTTTCGTGGGTCCAAGGCATCTTTTGAGACTACTAACAAGTGGTTTGGTAGGTTTGAATGACCAAGGATGTTATTTTGAAACCACTTGTGTTTGTTTTAGATTAGAAAACACTTCCATTGGTGCTTTAAAAAAGGAACATCTATTTGTCTCATCTAGATTTAATTAGAAGGTTAAAGAACATTTCTTGATTGTGTTTGAAGGTGTTAGGTGATTATGCTCTCACCTTGTGCAAGCTAGTTGATCAGAAAGCCAGACCCATCTATTTTATGTTTTGAACCTTAGAGGGTCCTTCCTTGAAAGAGGGAATGACTCCAACCAATTTTTTCGCTCAGGCCGGTACATAAAAGGATGAGTCTAAATTTTCAAGTCCTCATGGTATGTAGGCCTTAGCCGTGTAGTGTCATTCGAAAATGGGTACATACCTTTTCCTTTAAAGGTATAAGAGCCCCTAGTAGATTGATTAAAGCCTTAAGTTGCTTGCTATACACTCACGAGGTGTCATGTCCCCAACTATTTACTAGAACCCTTTTGTGTAGTGGCCAAAAACCCATCTATTTGCTAGCGCAACAACGATCGTTGCAAAGGCATCCACATTCTTGCAGTTCTTAGTAGAGATGATAAGTCTACAATGGGAGATTTATGGAGACTTGAAGCTTGGTTGACCTGAGAAGTGAGTGCAATGTAAGAGGGATCCTATGTGGCCAAGCTTCTGGATTCACCTGCTAAGAATAAGTGCGGCTAGGGAAACCCATGTGGAATCTTGCAAATATAGTCCTTGCCTAACCTAGGGTTGTACTTGTCTTCATTGTGCATGTTTTCAAATAAAATATTGTGTTTTCCAAGTTTTTTTTGAGACATTGAATAGACAAAAACCATTTCATAGACCTAGAAACAGTCATTCAACTTAAAACAATTCAAAATTTTTTCCAAATTTATAAACAAACTAGACTTATTCTTCCTACAACACATTTGTTGCACTGCATTCACTCTGTTGAACCCCATTTGACACTTTCTGTAATGCATTTGCTCTGATAATATGCATTTTCTACTATGTGCAATGCATTTTCCTGTACTACATTGCATTTGATTTACAAAGCGTCGCAATTTCTTTCTTGAGCAACATCTATTTCTTGTAACATCACATTCATTGAAACTATGATGCATCTGACAAACTACAATGCATCTATGACCTAAAACGACACAATTTTCTGGCAAAAACAAAAACACTGTTACAGTCCAAAACCCAAGATCAAACTTTTCCAATCTTCTATCAAACATCTTTTTTCTAGTGGCCTCTATTAAAAAAACAAACAAGGAATTGCTCAAGACCTCCATTATTTGCATTGTTTAGCTTGCATTCTCCCCATAGGTCCATCCTTGCAAATTTTTAGTTGCATCGTTAGAGTCCTTCATTATCATTTTCAGCCATAAACCAGTCCTTAGGTCATCATTTCATTTGTAGACTTTGGAGTAGGAAAACTTACCATACTTTGTAAAATCATTGCCTTTGAGAGTAGGTTATCATTGGACTTAGTCAAACTCATTCCTTTTAGTCATTGTCCTTTTGTGAGACTTTCTAACTCAAAATTATAGTTAGCAAACCTCACTTTGTCATCTTGTCATTGTCATACCAATAAGTCCTTTGATGATGCAAATTGAGACATAGATTAAGCTTTGAGTGGTTGAGTAAACCTTTTCTAAAAGTCCATCATTACTTAGACCTTTTCATACCTTAGTCCTCATTTTGCATACCTTATTCCAAACTAGAGTCATACCTTTCATCTTAGTCCTCATTGTCTTTTGGCATTTGACATTTCCTTTAGACAACATTGTCATATTGCATTACTTATTGTCAAAAAATCCAAAAACATAGTTGTCATTTTCATCCTTCTTCCTCATTTGGGAAACTCCTTATATGGTTGACACTAGGCTTCAAAGAAAAAGAAGACAAATGGCTAACTTTGGACAAGACACCAACACTTATATCTTTTCCAATGACATGAATAAAAACATGAAAAAAGACACATCCTTTATCAATCATTTTAGCAACATGAACATGCCATCTTCTTCATGTAACCCCTTCGAATCATTCATACATAGAGATGAAAATGGACATGTATTTATGGAAGATTTAGAATCCACCGTGCAAAATCTTGATGTAGCCTCCTTCATGGAAGATTTCGTCTTACATGATCCATAAAGATATCTAGCCACACTCTTGGACCAAGGGGCTAAATTTCCACGTGGCTTTGAAATTAACACTCTAAGGGCAACATCACTTGATCACAACACTAACAATAACAATGCAAACAATGCCTCCAACACTAGTCAACCCCAAAACAATGCAAACAATACCTTTGTTGGTGCCACCTCACAAATGTCCATAAGAACTATCAATGCTACCTTTAATGACACATCCAATAAAAAAACCTCCAACACAATCAATGTAACATCAATTGGAGGGACACCAACCATGTCACAAGCCATGTCACAATCAATGGCTACAATGTCAACAATGTCCTCACAATAAATTGGAGCTACCTTTGGATCCTCACCAATGGGGGAAAGCTCTTCAAACCCCCTATTTGGAGATTCATTTAGTGCCATGGGAACTTCATCATCAAATCCTTTTATTGAGTCTTTGAACAATTCCTTGGGAACAAATTCATTCAACCCCTTTGGGAGAAATAAATGATTGATTTCCATTTCAGGACCACAACCAAACGTTAACACGTCATCACAACTTAACACCAATACTCACATCCCTCAAAGGTAGAATACCAACATTCCCCATGGGAAATTCCACCAATTTGGACAAGGCAATCAAATTACACATCATATTACTTCATTTGGACACCAAAATATTCAAGGTTGGCACATCTTGCAAATATTGACTAATATGGCTGGAGGACACATTCTCACACATGCATCACATATTCGTACTCATCCAAATATCTATAATCAAAACTTGTAATACCAAAAACATTAAAATCAAAGCACATCATTCATCTTCACAACAAATCGAGACTTAGGGAGTACCTATCACTAGCATGTGTGATGCAATGAACAATCCCATAATTGACACACTTACAGCGCAAATCGCGACCTTACAAAAATAAGTGGAGAATATGAAAATGCAACAAAATAAACCCCACACATCATATGACCTATTTTCATAACCTTTCAACACAAGTCTATACATGCCCCCATTCCCTCCTGGATACATGGTTTCAAACTTCACTAAATACAAAGGAAAGAAAAACCCCCTTGAACACATTCGAGAATTCATGACCAATTGCATGGACATTGCCTATGAACATACTTATTTTATGAGACTCTTCCCTAAGAGTCTTGTAGGCCCCACACTTTAATGGTTTTCCACTTTATAAAAGGGAATAAAATCATGGGACGAACTTGCAGACAAATTTGTACGAAACTATGCCTATAACATTGACACAAATGTCTCCATTACCAACCTATGCACACTTACACAAGAAGAAGCTGGTGATACTTTTATCCCATTCTTCCAAAGACAGAGAAGTCTAGCAATTCGTTGCCATATTGACATACCTAAGAAAGAAAAATTTGACAAGTTTGTCCAAAACCTCCTAGGCCCATTGAAATATGACTTGCAAGTCCACTGCTGCACAACCTTCACAGACTTAGTTTAAAAAGGTGTCCAACTTGAGAAGGCCCTTATTGCTAAAGGAGAACTAAAATATGGCCCTAAGAACACAAACAAAAACCCACCTGCAGACAAAAATAAATACTGGGTCAAGAATAAACACATTACCAATGGTTTTGTTGACACTAAGGTGGTAAACACAACAGGTCATGTACTCACTCTTAAAGGGGCTCAACTACAAAATACACAAGTGATTACATTGACACCTAATACAAATGCTATTCAGAATAATCAAAATAGTCAAAATAATCAAAACCAAGGGTAGCCATGACATACCAAGAAATTCCCAAAGAGACACACATATACTCCCTTGGGTGAACCAATCAAAGATGTCCTTAAAAATCTCCTTCAAAATAGTGTCATCACATTAGAAGACCCTAAACCATATGAACTAGGAAAATTTAAGCCATCATGGTGGGATGAAAATGCTTTTTGTGATTACCATGGTGCTAAAGGGCATAAAACCTCCTCTTGTCAGCAACTAAGAAATCTGGTACAAGATGTCATCAAAAATCACACAATTAAACTAGGTGGACAAAAATTTGCATCAAATCCAGACCATACTATTCATAAGAACCCACTACCGGACCATGGTTCAAATAATCCCTCTACGTTAGGTCCTAAGACTAATAATAATCGTGCCAATTATACCCACGTTGCCTTCGACTATTCTGGTGGGTCCATTATTAATCACCTTTGAGTGGTCGACAAATATGTCAATACAATTACTGTCAAAAGAGCACTTGACTGTAATGTCACTACCCATGGTGGTAAATTCACCATAGCTAGTCCTCCTCCCCCTAGACAGTCGAAGATCACAATACCTGGTCCATCCACCAAACAGTCACAAACTAGTTTGTCCACCAAAAATTCACAACCTAAGGGATAGTTCAACCTCATTGACCAATTAGGAAAGACACCTGCTCAGATCTCGATACTTGAGCTATTACGTATTTCTCCTACACACAATGCCATAATTGACAAAACTTTACAAGAGTCTTCCATCCCTCATGACATTGATGTCAACCAATTTGAGGCCATGGTGGGATATCGAACCACTCCCCATCATGTCATATTTTTAGAACAAGACTATTCATCACAAAAATCCAATCATAATGACGACTTACATATCGAAGTCTTTATCCATAAACATAATGTTAGATGAGTTTTTAGTAGATGGCAGAGCAGGACTAAACATATGCTCCCTAAAATTGGTTAAATCTCTAGGCTTCTCTGATGCTTGTGTAGATTCCACCAAGAGTATAGTTATAAAGGCATATGATGATGAAGAATTCTCCTCTCAGGGTGTTATCACTCTTCTTATCCAAGTTGGGCTGGTTATTGTAGATACAACATGCCAAGTCCTGGATCTTGAGCTACCATATAAAATCTTGCTTGGTCGACCCTGGATTCATGCCTTAAAAGTCATTCCATCCACCTACCATCAATGCTTTTCCCTTTGACAACACTAAGATCACTATATATGGAGACCCCAATCCTTTCCAATATTGCACCAACCTAAGGGGTATTTCAAAACATCAAGTTCCCAATAACCGAGAAGCTTTAACTTCCCCTTCATCCAAATACATTGATCTATCCACACTTGTCAAATCATCCACATCCACTCCCCCATCATCCACCGCACCATCTTCCTCCACCCCGAAGGTAGATCCAAATGTCAAGATCCATGACCTAAGTTGTGGAGAATACAAAGTGAGAACAACATACTGCATCACTAAAATTCCCAAGTATCTTAAAGATTACAGTCGACCTTGTTTCAGAATGGAGCCTAAGGAAATTTTCAAAGTTCCTCTATCACAATTTTTTATAAAATGGGGTGACATGAACAAGGAAGACATTGAAGACTTATCAAATTGGATTTACAAAGCCCTAGAAGATCTATCCCCATTACTAGTCTAGATGTATGGAAAAGGCTATGATATAATGAAGGAAAAAGGCTACGATGGAACTAGTGGCCTTGGAGAAAATAAAACGGGAATGCAAGAACATATAATGCCTTCCCGAAGACCAAAGTATCTAGGGTTAGGGTTTGGGCTACACAAAAATGACGATCAACATACCAATGTGATTTTGGGTGAGAGTGTGAATGCTTCAGAAAGTGTTGAGACAATTGAGGATCCCCTTACTGAAACTGACTCACTTCAATGGGAATTTGGTTCCCAGTGATCCTTGAGTGACTGTTGCCTTGACGAATTATTCCTTGTACCTAGAGAACCTACTTTCGAAGAAATATTTTGGCAAATGTTTAAGATTGATCTAGCAAAGAATAATGACAACCCTAAAATCCCAAGGAAAAGAGAAGACGAGTAGGATTTTTTTCTCAAGGAACAATGACAAGCCTGAATTATCTTCGAATCCTATTAACCATCCTTCTGCCACACCTATCCAATCATTTGACATTAATGATCATCATTTAGATTCATTTGAATCACCACATGATGCTACCAACCATGACTCCACTCCCTTTGTCCCTTATTTTGATAATGAATATGAATCAAGTGAAGGAGAATACTTGATAGAACCTTACTGGGAATTTAAAGATGACAATTTTATCTTTAACCTTTCTAAACCCGTTTGCACCCTTTATGCATCCTCCCCACCATTTTCCAATATTGATGATGGTATTTCCTTAATCTAACCACTGCTAATTGATTGGGATCAACAAGGCCTTTTAGTTATGGACATATTTCAGAATGATGAGGCCATTGCAAAATTCATGGGACTACACGAGGGCATACCAAATGGAGACTACAAGGCTAGATTTGCTATAGACCTAGATTGTGCAGCCTACTTCGGAGAGACTACGCCATCCTCTAGTCACAAAAATAAAAATAAAACTAAAACAAAAAATGACACATCTTTAGGTGAAAACCTTAAGGCACCTTCTGATGATAAAAAAGTAAAAATAAAGGACATATTTGGGGGTGAAAAAATCTTCAAGGTGCCCAAGGATGGAGGATTGGAATTTTCCCCCCATGACTCAAGAAAAAATAGCAATGCTTATTGAGGACACCATGGAAGTCAACATAGCAACAACAAAAGATCCTAAAATTTTCCTCTTTGCAACATCTTTGACAGAGGAAGAGATACTTGAATTCCACAAATTCTTCTCAGAGTGTAAGATTAACTTTGCATGGTCATATGCTGAAATGCCTGGGTTGGATCTAGAACTAGTCTTACATCATTTTCCATTATTTCCAAATGCCAAACTAGTGAAACAAAAGCTATGAAAAATGCATCCTCAGATCACCTTAATAGTCAAAGCAGAACTTAAGAAATTGCTAGATGTGGGATTCATAAGGTCAATAGACTATGTTGAATGGATATCAAATCTTGTACCAGTCACAAATCCAAACGGTCATATACACATCTACAAAATCTTTTGGGACTTGAATAAAGCATGTCCAAAGGATGACTTTCCATTACCTAACATAGATATCATTGTAGACCTTACAACACGATATGCTATACTGTCCCTCATTGATGGTTTCTTGAGTTATAATCAGATTTGAATTGCCCCTAAAGATTAGCATAAAATAGCATTCACATGTCCTTGGGGTACATACTGTTGGAACGTCATGCCTTTCAGTCTCAAGAATGCAAGCGTCACATATCAAAGAGTAATGACAACAATATTTCACACATGATGCATACTCTAATGGAAGATTATGTAGATGACCTTTTGGAAAATTCCTTGACACACAAAGGTCACCTTAATGTGTTAGAAAATTTTTTCAAGAGATTGGAAGAATACAAGGTCTGCTTGAATCCTAAGAAATATTTCTTTGGTGTGACATCAAGAAATTTTTTGGGATACATAGTTTCTCGCAGAGGCATTGAAGTTGATCCTACCAAAACAAAAGCAATATTAGACATGCCTCCCCCAAAAAGGGATAAGTGAACTCAGGACATTACAAGGCAGATTATAGTCCATCTAACACTTCATTGCACAACTAGCAGACAAGTGTCAACCATTTCAGTATCTCCTGCACAAGGGCATCCCTTTTGTGTGGACTAATAGATGTCAAGATTCCTTCCAACAAATAAAGGATTACCTATTGTCACCACCTATCTTAATGCCACTCATTGAAGGAAAACCTTTGATCATATACATTTTTGCAACAACTTTAGCACTGGAGGAATTACTTGCACAAAATAAGTATGATGAAAAGGAAAGGGAAATATACTACATTACTCAGACACTAGTCGGATATGAGCTAAATTACACATCCATTGAACATATCTATCTTGCAGTTGTCTTCACAACTCAAAAATTAAGACATTACATGTTGAATCACAAGACACAACTTGTAGAAAATATTGATCCCCTGAAATATATCCTAAGTCGTGCAACATTGACAGGTCACTTGGAAAAATGGGTTATGATCTTGAGTGAGTATGACATATAGTATGTGAAATGAAAGGCTATAAAGGGAAAAGTGATAGTAGATCAACTAGTAGACACACTTGTATAAGGTGATCACCCATTGGTAGCAAACTTTCCTAATGAATCCATATTTCATACAAAGCCTAAATCACCTTGGAAACTTTATTTTGATGGATCTCATACTAGTCATGGCTTAAGAGCAGGGATACTATTTATTACACCATAAGGAGATTCCATCCCTAAGTCATTTCACATTTCTTTTCCATGTACAAATAATGTTGTAAAATATGGGGCTCTTGTCAGAGGACTCAGAATGGCCATAAAGTGGAAAATAAAAACACTTCATGTCTTCGAAGATTCTCAGTTGGTCATAAAATAGGTCAATGATGATTATGACACCAAGGATGAGAAGTTAATTCCTTACAAATGAATGGTTGACAAATTTTACTCATACTTCCACATGCTTGATTTTGAATAGATTCCTAGAGTACAAAACAAGGTGGCAGACATAGTGGCTACAATCAGATCTCTCCTAGACATTCCAATCAACCTGCCTCAATTTGAATTATTGGTGAAGCAAACTTTGGTTCCTGTGTATGACATTCCAAAATCAAAAATGGTTTGTGATCTTGTTGGTCCCAAATCACCATGGTATCAAGACATTTATGACTATCTCTAGTCCCAAACCATTCCCCTGAACCTATCTAACAACCAACAAAAGTCCTTTATCTATAAGGCCACCTGATACACCATCATTAGTGACACCCTATACCACCATAGCTTTGAAAATACCCTTCTTCGATGTCTCAACACTGATGAAGCATGAACAACCTTACTCAATGTACATGAAGGTATATGCAGATCTCATTCAAGTGGTCCTACCTTAGCCAAGAAGATTACGAGCCTTGGGTATTACTGGCCTACAATGGAAAAGGATGCAGTTGAGTTTGTCAGAACATGTTGCCAATGTCAGATACATAGTGATTTGATTCATGCACCAGCATAGGAACTTTGTCCAATTACTTCTCCTTGGCCCTTTGCACAATGGGGACTCGACCTCGTGGGAAAAATCCACCCCACCTCTTCCAATGGCCACAAATTCATTATCACCGCCAATGAATACTTCACTAAGTGGATCGAAGCCATCCCCCTCATGTACATAACTAGTAAGAATATTTCCAAATTCATTCTCAACTACATCATCTATCGGTATGGTGTTCCGCAATCCATCATCATAGAAAATGGTCATCCCTTCAAAAACTAGGATGTCCGTGAGTTATGTGAACACTTCCATATCCAACATAATTTCTCCATGCCATACTACTCCCAAGGAAATGGTCAAGTTGAGGCATCCAATAAGATAATCATCAAAATTCTTAAGAAGACAGTCAATGACTCTGGCCATGATTGGAACATCCAACTTAACCCTGCTCTGTGGTCTTATGGCACTAGCATCTGCACACCTACAAGATCCACTCCATTTGCCCTGGTCTTTAGAGTTGAAGCCATCCTACCCATTGAGGTTGAAATTCCATCCTTAAGAGTCTCCATGAAGGGTTTGATCGATGATGAAGAATATAGACAGTCATGACTACATGAGCTAGAAATGTTAGATGAAAGAAGACAAAATGCCTTGAATCATCTATAGGAATATCAGAATTGCCTCTATCAAAGTTACAACAAGAGAGTCATGGTCTGAAAATTTGACATTGGTGACTTGGTCCTCATGCAAAATCCTACAAATTAGTCTGACAAATAAAAGCCTAGAAATTTCAAGCCCAATTGGCTAGGTCCTTATATCATCACAACCTCTTTTGGTTTTGGAGCATATCAGCTAGCTACTCTAGATGGTGAACAACTGGAAAAACCCATCAACCGCTTGCACCTTCAAAATTTATACGCATAGCATAAGAGAGCTGGGCTGAAAACCATCAAAAATACAAAAAAAATGAAAAATATAAAAAAAATCGTCACCCTGATGAAAACCTGGCAAATAGGCATCTTGGTAACACCAAAAAAATAAAAATAATAATAATAAAAAGAAAAAGTAAAAAAAAATGACAAAAATAGTAAAGAGAAATAATTCATCCAATAGTGAAAACCTAGTAAATAGGTTCTTTGGATAAGTACCATGGTGAAAACTTAGCAAACAGGTGCCATGTGTAGTCAATTTTTGCTTCGCCATCTACTATCACTCTATCTATCTTAGTCCATAATAAGTACCCACTTTTCTGACACTATCATGACATCATCACAATGCCCTGCCATTTTTCAATGGTTGTCAATGGTTGAAATTAGGTCTTGCCATACATTCCATTAGTCATCCCATGCACACCCATGTCCTTCAAATTTCGCTAGTCCTCGACCTGATTGGGGGCAACCCTCTTACCACGTGACTGCAATGGGTATCACACATGGTCTTATCAATCGAAAAAATCTTGAAAAAAAACCCCTAAAAATCATAAAAAGTCTTAAAAAAAGATCTAAAAATGATAAAAAAAAGTCTTTAAAAAGACCTAAAAAACATAAAAAGTCTTGAAAAAAGACCTTAAAATCAAAAACATCTTGAAGAAATATATAAAAAAAATCAAAATATGACAAAAACACAAAATGGAGTCATATCTTGTCAAGTCAGTCATGTCAGTTAGTCCATGTCATTGTCGAACTATGTTGTCTCTGCACATTTGCTATGTACGCAAGGCTCACCTTTGGGCCCCTAAGACATTAGGTCAGTCCTTTTAGGTTGTCAAAATAAAATCATGACTCAATCTTTGGTCATCAAGACAAAGTCATTGGTCATGCCGAACTATGAGGTCTCTAAGTGTACGATGTAGGCAAGGCCATTTGTCGATGAGCCCTCGAGGCCACACTGGGTCAGTCCATTAGGGTTCATGAAACTATATTGGAACACATGTCAAATGTCTTCAAGACAAACAAATTATTTCAAAACAGACAAACTCCTACAACAAACTATGACAATCATTTAATCAAAATGTCAATTACATCAGCATGTCAACATCGGCATGTAGTCAATTCTATCAAAACAAGTCAAACTTAGTCAAACTATCAACTCTTGGTTGTTCTTCAGATGTGGCCTTTTGAAGAATAGCCCCTATCATTTATTTATGCCTTAGCATGTGTCCTGCCTAGGCATTGTCACCATCATTTGGCATTTTGAGGGATTCTCTTAACATTTGAGGATCAATCCTCTCAACATTGACATCATTCACAATGTGTCCTTGAATTTGGCATTACCTGGGATTCATCATCTTGATATTGTCAATCTAGCATTCATCACCAAGACATCGACAAACTTGACATCTCGACATCGACCCTAGCATCCCGACATCATCAAACCTGGCATCTTGACATCAAAACACTTGACATTCAGACACACTTGGAAAACATTACCTTGGCATTTTGTCCTTTGATCATGCTACTAGTTTTTCAAAGATGTCCTAACAACAGGATTTAGAGAAGCAACGATGTATCATGATGATTGGTTTGCCTTGTCTTTTTCAAAAAATCATGTTGCTAGTTCCTCAAGGATGTCCTAGTTGCAGGATTTAGGGGAGCAATGACATTTCATGACTTGTCTTTATTGTCTTTCTTGTCTTTTTATGTTTGTGGTTGATTGTGACAAAAAGGCTGGGGAAATTGTGCTCTTAATCTGAGTCATGATCATCCTTGTCTACGACTACTTGTCTCATGTGATGGTATGACCTTGCACACATTGAGCTATGTCATATCATGGTTTTTTTTGGCCATTACAATAATCTTCCCAATGATGAGTAAGAGCAACAATTATTAGTCTTATGGTAATATTTTGAAGGATTCGATCCCCACACTAACATCCATCTCTTTCTATCTTGTTGTTTTGCCTCGTCCATCTCTTGATGATATCTTGTGACATACAAAAACAACTACATACATGATCATATAGACATTGCATTATTCCATCATACACATTACATCATGCATTGAATATTCATTAAGGAATATAGTCATTAAACATCCATTCAAATATTTCCATTTACGTCATTTGCATTCATCAATTTGCATCCACATAACATATAAGTGCATACACATACATCACATAATAAGACATCACATATTGCATTATCCATGCATAGATAGTCATGCATTAACACATCTATAATTTTAAACATGGTATCCATACATTATGCATCCATATAGAACATCATCATCACAATCATCATAAAATAACCATCATATCTAACATAATATCATCTTGGCATATAAGCATAAAATAACAATCATAACTGCATACATCACATGACACATAAAATACATCATCATAACCATGATCATAAAAGTATATATCATAAACAAATCCATCACATACTACATCATCACATGACATAAAGCATATAGGTCACATCAAAACTACATCATATATATAATCTCAAAAACCATGTCACAGGATAGAGTCACGAGATATCCCAAAAATAGAGCTTGCAAGCTCAATAATCAAAATATAAGTGTCATTACATAATTTCTGAAACATAACAATGTCTATGTTGTGCTTTCCTCATCTCCTCGAGGAGAAAACTACAGTGACTGATGCTTGGTAAGAGGAACTAGAAACATCATGGACACAACTAGCTGGGCAAATGGATCTATAACTAGAGGTTGACTATGCTTTGACCTATGACCTAAACTAGATGACCCATGGTTGTGGCTAGACCTATGCCCTAAAGAATTTCTGTGGATATGGTGGGATCTGTGACCTGATGTATGACCTAAAGAAGTAGAGCCACCCGCACTACTCTGACTATGACTATTGTGTGTACTACTGCCTGATCTAGTCCTTGACCTGCTCTGTGACTTTGACAACCCAGGCTCCCTCTGATCAGCTGGCATTACTCTCTCATATAATATCATATATTGGCCTCTGCTAGCACTAACACTCGCTAACTCCCTTGCCACATCACCAACTGGTCCAACACATAACTCTAAAAACCTAGCACACTAGCTCTTTGTCTCCCATCATCGGATCTCCACCTGATCCCTCTTGATCCGTGTGACCTCCAGTTCTGCCTGTAGGGATTTAATCTCTACGGTGGCCTCATCTAGTCTCCTCTACATATCAGCCAGTCTC
Source organism: Sequoia sempervirens (assembly GCA_007258455.2). Classification (NCBI taxonomy): domain Eukaryota; kingdom Viridiplantae; phylum Streptophyta; class Pinopsida; order Cupressales; family Cupressaceae; genus Sequoia; species Sequoia sempervirens. The sequence continues at coordinate 58,686,918 of VDFB02109042.1, forward strand.
TAGTCTACAGTTGCATCATGAGGAAATGGTGGTCCTCTGGGTATGCCATCATCTCCCTCCACCATCCTCTCTCTCAGTTGTCACTCTGCTTCATCCATAACATCCTCACCATCAATATCCAGCTCCTCAACCCCAAATCCCTCCTCCTCTCTGCCAAAATCCAAGGCCTCCTCTACTACATGTGCCTCGGCCTCAACCTGTGCCTCATGTCTCATGTCATCCTCTAGTTGTACCTCCTCTTGTCTCACCTCCTCCTACCTGGGTGCCTCATCTCTCTCCTCCTCCTCTGGCACCTTAGGAATGGCATCAAGTGGCACTCTCTCCACAAGTTGACGGACCCTCCTACCTTGTCTCCCACCATCTCCCCATCCCCTACTCCTCCCTCCACCCACACCATCTCCATCATCTCCTTCATCATCTCCTCTGCCTCCTCGACGTCTCCACCCTTCTCCTCTACCTCCATCTCCTTGGACTTCATCTCTCCACCTCCCTCTACCATTGGCTCTGCCTCCATTGCTGCCCCATTGTACCCATAATATAACTAATCATCGATCAATTGGTGTTGGCCCTTCAGGATCTGTCAATGGTATCAGTCCGTGTGCCTGCCACCAGGTGTCCAACTTGGCTAGGGTCCTAGGATCTTCTAGACCTCCTCTCCACACCCACTATTGTGCTTCCAACACATCAATCTACTACTCTGCTAGAGGTACTGACATGGTTGGCCCCCATATAGTCTCACATGAAGACCAGGCATACTCTATCGTACCCATTGGTACATCTTGTCTCTCACCAAACTATTGTAGTACCCACTAGGGTAGGTACATCTCAATGATCAACTATGACTAAACTATGCACCCAATGAGATACCTGAACTACTCATAGAATGAAAAATTCTCACCCTCTCTTACCCAATGAACACAGTCCATGTATGGTCTCTAGATAAAATCCATCAATGTATCAATCCTGTGTCACCAATATCCTCTCTTTCCAATCCTCATCTACTAAAGAGCTCCCACATACAAATAGACATATTGTATCCCCTTTGCTAGTTGTGGTTTCTAAATAGGTGGGTAGAAGATAGGGATATTCTCCCAAGCCCAAATCATAAGCAAGGAAGTGTTGCAACTGGCATTGTGCACTCCTTTGTATGCCACCTCATGAAGCTAACAATATAGCATCCCCAAAAGACAAGGACCCCAGGAAAAAATAGTCCTGTCCCATCCCATCCTCACAAGTACATCTCCCCAATCAATCAGGAACTCGTGTCTATGGCAGTCTGGTATTGAAACACTGATAATCAATATGCATAACATAGCATCCCATCAGGGATAATGATCTTCCATAAACTCCCAATGAATCTCATAACCCTCGATGCCTAGCACTGTAGTGTCCTCGGCCTCGTAAAACTTAGTGATAGCCTGATGTCCCTAGCGTGGATCATATACAACTCGCTCCCCTCAGATCAGCAAGTAGATAATCTGATATACATCCTCCAACGTCATAGTGGCCTCTCCTGTCAGAAAATGGAAGAAAAAAACATGTCTTTGAATGCCATCTCTCAGCCAATGTTGTCAACAATCCCCTATTTTCCCAGATAATGGGCATCTAGGTGATGTAATATAATCCAAGCCGCACAAGTCGTCTATGCTCTATGTCCTATAGCTGATCCTAGAAGGCGTACATGGAAGGTCTGAACTCGTGCATATAGATCAATGGTAATCATTTCTACACATGTAGAAACGAGACTTAGAACATCATTAAAATATCATTATTACCATCTATCTAATTTAACATAAGCAAAACTAGGTCTAAAACTAATTTAACTTTGGTCAACCCTGGTCAAAGTCAAATGTGTCACATCAATGACATTTGAATCGTGCTAGGTCAATTGTGTCGCTTGGCCCATCAATTATGTCATGAAAAAGCATTTGTGTCACACAAGCCGAAAAATGCATTATCCTTTAGCACATGCGTTGTGTCTTCTTTCATATGCATCATTGTTAAATCACTTGTGTTGCTTGGCCTTGTGTTTGCATCGTGACATAGCAATTGCATCTTTATACCTATCATTTGTGTCTCACTATGGAAAATGCATCTTTTCAGTCTGCATGTGTCATTACCTATTGGACCTCTAATGTTTGCTTCAAAACACATCAAATGTGTTGAATTCCATAGCGAATGTCACTTATGCAAACATGATTGTGTCGCAATGCATTCGTTACCCTAACTTCTAGCTCTAAAAATATACGTAAAATGATAAAACAACAAAGTGGGCAAGGTGTACTTACTTGTGGCTCTATGCCCTCTAGCCATTTGAAAGTCTAAATGATGTATTTGCGGTGCTTGGCCTCTAGAATCACCATCTTCGTGTGACATCTCCTCTCTCTGAGCTCTCAAATCTCCAAAGGAAAAAGTGAAAATGAAATAACTTTTTACCCCTTTTGAACCTATTTATAAGGTAAAAAGTGGGATTTTCTTTTGAAATTTTTTATTATTGGAGGCTCTTTTGACCACCTTTGACTGACCTATTGGCTACTTTAAACACCTCGAAATCTAAACCGCTTGCACCATTGATCTTCTAGACATCAAATTGACTTGTCGAGACACTTTCCAAATTTTTTTGTCCCCTGGCTAAAATTTGAAAAATTTCTTGAGGCGTCATAGATACTTTGTACCTTTGTCGGGGCATGTTTCTGACTGAATTTTCTTTGTCACAATGTGACAGGTTGCATTATGACAAAGGGGAAAAACGTAGACATATAAAAATGACCTAGGCTCGCAAGTTCTATTCTCTCCACATTCTTCCTAGCATAATTAAAATATTTAATTGTCCTATGGTTCAATTTCAACTATTAATTAAATAATTCACAATTATTTAATTAATCCTAGTCTTTTATTCCTCTTGATTATTTAAATAAATAATTATTTATTTATTGAAATGCATCTCTAATTGTCTAATGTCTTTCTATAATTAAATAAACTCTTAAATCTATTTAATTATCTTGGTCCATTATTTCCTCCTAATTATTTAAATATGTAATTTCATTTATTTATTTAAATATGTCATTAATTTATAATGTCTTCTCATAATTAAATAAATTCTTTTATTTATTTAATTATTGTCCACCTTGTCATTTTAAATAAAATTGTTTATTTAAAATTGTCTCACATGGTCCCACCCTTTGAATTAAATTAATTTTTAATTCAAATTGACAACTTTCTTCTAATAAATCAAATAATTTCTAATATTATTTTATTTTCTAGCTCTCTTTTTCTCTACCATTCTTATCTTCTTGTCTCATGCAATCTTGTCCCTTGATTTGATTTTCTAAAATCAAATCTTGTCCAGTCATTTCAAATTCACCTAATGTTTCCCTAACCCTAATTGTGGGTTGTCACATTGAATCTTGTCCATTGATTCTAGGGAATTTGTCAATCTTCAATCTTGGCCATTCATCCAAAATTGACTTTTCTATAAAATGGAAATTTTGGTCTCATTTTGACATCTCTTGCTATCTACATCTCATGCAAACTACATCTCTCATGCTCTTGACTTCATCTCTTGGCATTTTGACATCTTGGAATTTGCATACTTTAGGCTTGCTTACTAGTTGCATAGTTGCATTGTGTATCTCTTTAGATCAAATCCTTCAACATTTGCTTAGGGCTTTGGCATAGTTATAGGTTGCTCACACAAAATCTGAGGGAAAACTACATATTGCAACAAATAGACAAAGTGCAATGGAGGTTAATCATGGAGGTTGAAGACACTTGGTAATATCTTTCTTTGTTTTCATGTTATTTTCTCCTTTTTTACTTCAATCATGGAGGTCAATCATGGAGGTTGAGCGTGATCTAGACATTGTTTTACAATTTAGGTTTAAATCAACACAAGTTTTCCTCATTAAAAAAGCCTTTATCAAATGATGGATTACTAATGAGGTTGTGATTACTCTACAAGCAATTCTCTTGTATTTTTCCTTACTAGTCTTTCCAATAGATTTTATAGCATTAAAAATATTTTTAACAATAATATTATTTTTTTCTAACTTTTTGGTCACATAAATCTTCAATTTCTTTAATAATGGTCTCATTTTGTTAGATTTTAGCAATTGTACAAAAAGTTGACATTGTTTGGTTAATGTCTTATTGGAAAAGTTCTAATTGAACATTTGGGTAGCCCACAATTGAATCGTTTGTAATGACCATTTTCCATCAATTTTATCTTTTATGTTCTCATCTATTTCAAGTAATCATTTTGGGGTTCTTGAATGTCTTGGATTTGAAATTTGAATTTATTCCTCACAAAGGTCTTGTGCTCTCATGTAATTTGGTGATACGTAAGGTTCAAATGTTTTATTTTCAATGTTATCAATGTTATCAATGTTTTCAATGTTATCAATGTTTGCATTTTCAATGTTTTTAATATCAATTTCAACATTTTCATTTTCAATTTCAAAACTTCTAATATCAATTTCAAAATTTTTATTTGCAATTTCAACATTTTCAATATCAATTTCAATATGATGTTCAACATTTTTAAATTCTATTTTGTCTTCACTTGAAATAACATTTATAAGTCCAAGATCCTCTCTAGGACCCTCCCCCATCTAGGACTAATCCTTTGTGAATGACCATCAGGCATCAATGGTTCGTAGATCAGTCTGACAACCATGATGGTAACATCACTAACAACACAAACATACTCTCTCAAGTTCACTTGTCCTCACTCGAGCTGAATCTGATTGTCTATAAAAACTCACTTGATAGCCTCAAATCCTATGTATAGCTCATAAAAAACACACTCACCATAGATTAGAATGTGAAGAATCTACCACACATCCTTGAGGGTGATGGTGGCTTGCCAAGTCAAAAAATAGAAAGAAGAGGTCTTGGAGTGCCAATGCTCAATAATTGTAGTGGTCAATGAAAGATGAGCCTGAATCTTAGGCATATACACAATATGGAATGGGTCGACAACATGTGAAGTAACTCAACCTCAACATGTGAAAAATTGGTAATCCTCACTACAACTTGTGGCCTCTTCCCTCGAGAAAGTATGAGGTGTGGGGTAGCCTACAAGCATAACATTCACAACATCAATTTTCTAAGAAATTAAAAAAATCTAAGTTAAAAATTCCTAAAAAAAAAGTGAGCCTTTTTACAAATGCGTCACACTATTGTTAGTCAAAGGTGCCACCTTTTGGCAAAGGTGTGTCACTGTCAAGTATTTACATATGCGTCACCTTTTTGCAAAGGTGCATCATTGTCAAGTATTTACATATGTGTCACCTTTTTGCAAAGGCGTCAAACCTAAATTTTCAAATGCATTGCTTTATTGCAAAGGCATTGACCTATTTCTAAACCCATGTGAAAATGCAAAGCCTCAACACCTTTGACAAAGGCATCACACCAGGTTGCAAAGATGCAACATCGAGTTACAAAAGCATCGAACCAAAGTTTGACACCTTTGTTTTCCTAACTTCTATCCTATTTTTAGCTATTTCAAAATGTGTGAAAGAAAAAATTAAAGAAATACATATTGGGGGAACCAATTTGATTGGTTGTTGGAACTCATAGACTTAATGTGCGCAGTGTATAGCTCGAATAATGTGTACCATAGCGTTAGTGTCTTCGTAGGATCCAAACTCATAAATTTGTCAAGGGCTCTCAAATATCACAAAGAAAAGTATGCAAATGAGGTTGAAATTCACCCAAATGAACACATATGCCTAGCAAAACCTAAGTTTTTACCTTGTAGCTCATTTTTCAAGCCTTGGTCATCAATTTTGATCAATATTGAGGCTCCCTAGCACTTATGTTTTGTCCTCTTCTTAACAGAACTACTCCTTCCACCTTGTCATGATCTCAACTTAAAAATCAATTTTTTTGGTTGATCTCTCGAGGGGGAAACACATCAACATTCCTTTTTCCATTGGGGAATAGTGGGGCATTAGGTAAAATTAGGGGATTTTTTTTTAAAATTAAGTAGCATCAAGTCTTTGAAACAATGCAACAGGTACATTGCTTCAAAGAGAGGTAAAATGTAGACACCAAAAAATGTCCTAGCTATATCACACATCTTGATTTCACATATTAACATCATTTTCCTCATAATTCACCCTAATTATCCCTTTTAATTAAATATTGTTTGATTATTTATTTAAATCCGCTTTATTCCCCTATTAATCAAATAACTATGGTTATTTGATTAATTCATCATTTTCAGACTAGCAATCCCTCTTGATTAAATAATTCCCAATTATTTAATTAAAAATCTTAATTCCCCTCATCCTCACAATTAAATAATTTCCATAATTGTTTAATTGGATTTAATTTTCCTCCAACTTTCAACTTGCACAAAGAATATTCCCAAAGAACATTCCCTTTTCAAATTCAAATTCTTCCCTCCAATTTAAAATATCTCCAGCCTATTTCCATAAAATAAGGGATATTTTAGGTTCTCATTAATCATCAACCATTGGTCCTTCGTGATCCACACTCACCCCATTGATTTCCTCTCATCCATTGATCCTCAAATCAAATATCGATCATTGATTAGAATTTCAAAAATCTACAAAAACAAAGCCACTCCTCTTAAAAAATCATTCACAATATTCATAGCGTCGTTACTCTCTGGAATTCTTGAGTCATTTCTTGAGCACTTTAGAGTCTATTTTGTAAAACACATTCTCTCATATCAAACTTTTGCAACATGGATTATGCATTCAATTGAGCAATCCACATCACAATTATGCATCAATCCATAATGGGATTGAGAGTTTACAATTTCTACTTGTTTGATAGCTTTGAATTATGTTTAATTTCTTAGATTAAACCTTTTGAAAGTCTTTGCAAATGAATCTCATTGGGTATGGGTTTGTATGATCTCAATTATTTGAGTTATTAGTATTTTAGGCTCTAATTGATTCTTTAATGCTTTCATTCATGCTTACTTACTTCCTTCAGAACATTTTGGAATGCTTGGTGGGACCCACATCCCTAATTTAATCATTTTTATGGATTTTTTTGGCTTTGCAGGTTACAAATATAGTGCAATTCTTTTGTTTCAACAGTGCAACGCCTTTTTCAAAGCTTGACGCATCTACAATTTAAAGTTTGACGCCTTTATTAATACATGAGATCAAGATGTGTGATATAGCTAAGACAATTTTAGGTGTCTACAAAAGGCATATATTTGATAAATAAGCACAAAATTTGTAGAGTATTGTGGCTCTATCTCAATAAGAGCTTTAGTTGTATGTTCTCCTAATAAAAAATTTCCATGTAACATAAAATAACCAAATAATTTTCTCCACACTAGAATGTTAGGTTCAAATGGATTTTGATTGATAAATTATTCTACCTCATTTAAGTGTCTACCTTGACAAAGAAGATCAACCATGCATCAATAATTCTCAAATATTTCTAAGATTTAATATTCGCATTCCATTGATTAAAAGTATGACCTTCACCCTCTAGGGCTACATGGCTACATTTAACCTAGGGAAACCCCCGTTAAATAATTTGGGGGGAAACTGCACCGATGAAAGTGCCAAAAATTTAACCTCTAAATCTGATTAGGCTCCATATAACAACAATCTCCCACTTAGAGACTGATCAAACTCCACACCATATCAAATAATTCTCTAAAAATGGCTATAATGTTGATTCTCTCAAAGTTCATGTGTATCATTTGCTCAAGAAATGGAGGCTATTTATAGGAAATTGAGTGAATCAATGGCCAAAATCAATTTGTTTAATCAATGGATGCAAAATGAGGAGAGGAATTGGCATGGATCAAGAATTTAATCCATGGAGGAGATTGAGAGTTGACAACTAGGATTGATGAATTTAATCAATGGCTCAAATTGATTTCAAGAAACACAAATCCTAAATTTTAGGAGGGAATTGAAATGGAGGAATATTCCATGGGAATATTCCTTTGCAAGTGGGAGAAATTGGAGGGATGAAAGAAATTAGTTAATTAAATAATTAAAATATTATTTAATTGTGCATGATGGATGAATTTAGGGATTTAATTAAACAATTGGCTCATTTAATTAAAAAGGGGAATTAATGACATTTAATTAAACAATTAAGATTATTTAATCATTAAATGAGAAGACTTAGGGAATTTAATTAAATAATTCACATTATTTAATCAAACATGATGAAAATTAATATGAAAGGGATGAATTAACCTAATAATGTTGATTATTTAATTAATAGAAGAAAATAATGAATTTAATTAAACATTTATGATTATTTAATTAAAAAGTCAAAAAGGGGTGATTCAAGATGAAAATGATGTTAGTGATCAAGCTCAGATGCATGATATTGATCAAGAAAAATTTAAGTGTCTAAATTTTTCCCCTCTTTGAAGCAAGGTAGCTGTTACATTGGTTCAAAGACTAACACTTTTCAAATCAATGTTGTCACTCAGATCAAAAAAATTAAAAAAAACATGATTTTTAGATGCTCCACTATTTCCCCAGTAGAAGGAATTATGCTAGTATACTGGTCCCTCAAGAGATCGAGTGGAAATTTTAATTTTTAGGTGATCACGACAAAGATTCAACATAGGTTTAGTTGCAGAAAATAAGGTCCAGGACGCGAAAACAGGCTCAAGACACTAAAAAACACCTCAAAATAGGTTGCATATCTCAGAATTTGGATTAAAAAGATTAAAAATTCCATTTTCCCCCTTCAATTAGGTCAAAAACCCTATTTTTAGGCTTAAATAGGAGTCTAGGGGTCACTTTCAACTCATTTAAACACTTGGTTTTTAGAGATTCCCTGAGATTTTTCTCTAACACAATGGTTGATCTCGTGCTCCCCCAACACCTCGCAAACCAAGTCTAAGAGTTTCAGTAGCTCATAGATGTAGGACCCTCGGTATATTTGAAACTTTTTTCGTTTTGTGCTTTTTTCACTTTAATTTTGAGTTTAGCTAGGTCCTACAAATGTGTCACAATATTGTCACGCATTTGTCCCAGTCGGTGACGCAATTGTGTTGCTATGACGTATTTGTAAAAATGTGATGCTATTGTCAATTTAGGTCTAGGAACACCTTTGTAGGATAGTTGTGCATTTGTAAAATTGTGGTGCAAGAAGGTATTTGGCTTTACCAATGCACTTGTAGAATAGGATCGCAATAAGTGGTTTTTCTCTAGCAACGCAATTGAATGTCACAAAAAATTGTCAAAATGCGACACAATTGCAAAATGACATATCAACGCAATTGTAAAATAGGAACACAGTTGCATATCTAGGGTTTTAGACTCATAATTTTGTCATTTTTTAGTAATTTTAACATTGTTCACTTCGTGCATGTAGGAGACCATTCGACTGCTCATGTCCTAGGAGCATAAACCCAACATTTTAACTCAAATTTGTCATTTGGTGAGATGAGAACTTCTTTCTTGGTGTCATTGGATTAGGATTTGTAGCTCACATGTCAGAGATTCAAACCCATTTAGCTATGATGACAGCTTTGGTGGAGCACTGGAAAAGTGAGACCTCTTCGTTCCATCTTCCTAGCAACGTGGCCATGATCACTTTGGAGGATGTGTGGCGCATCTTGCAAGTGTTGATACACAAGGATTGGATCATTTATGATACCAACTCCAGGATGGATGCTATCTATAAAGTTCTCAACATAGACACCCTTTGGGTAGATAGCCACCAGATTGACCTATAGTAGTACTAAGGATAGATTCCTGACTCGACTCTGGTTCTTAGAGCATTGATCTCTGGAGTGCTTGTACCAAATAGATGAGGCAAAGGCTTCAAATTTGGCTAGGAACTTTCTTGGGAGGGGATGGTACACAAGATGGCTCTCTATGCTTGGGGCCTTGTCATTCTCACTTCTTTATACCATGACATGCATTAGGTTGTCTACATGTAGGGATGGAGTCTATTGGAAGGGGTTACACTATTGCATATTTGGGCTTGGGAGCACATTGTTGTGCTCAAACCTATCATTACTCTAGTTGGCATTGATGCAAACTAGCCTATAGTATATAGATATGGAGCCATCACCACCCTTCAGCACACAAGCACTGTGGGAATAAAATACTAGCAACGGGTCATTGATGACATGACTATATTTAGATGGAGACCTTGGATCTAGGCTTATCTATGGTATGACGACCAAGATCATTTTTTTAATGCCTGATAGACTAGATATATGCTTGGATGTGAGCATCATATGGTTGAGAGATATCTACCTGATTAGGTGGCCTGTCATTTTGGAAAGGTACGGGACGTAGTCCCCCCTACATATAAAGCTATTTACGCAAAAACTACTAGAGATACAGTTTGGGGACAATAGATTCCTCCTTAGGTGTCCATCGATAATTTTAGATAGCTTGTACCATGGTTGTAGGTTTACATGGGAGGTCCCTATGATGTAGGAACCACTCTTGCTTATGATGCTTGGTTCCTATAACATGCCCCAATACAACTCATAGATCCAGCTGGGGGTTAGGTATAGGGAAAATCTAGGGGATGAGGATAGGGTAGAGTACCTTAGTAGCCTCCACATGATGGGCATGACAGACATGTTCTTGGAGATAGAAATTAGTAGGATGGACAGTAGCTAGTGGTAGGGCAAGTGCTAGGGTAGCCTCTCTTAGTATAGCCCCTTTGATAAGCACCACCACCACCTCCACCATAGGGTCCAGATCCTCATGATGACCAGATTCAAGCATTGAGAACCGAGAGGGACCAGGACCTCAAAGAGAGATATAGGGTAGAGTGGGGCTAAGAGAGTCAACAGATCTAGCAACTGACTATTCAACTAGTGCAAGAGACCGAACGTAAACAGTTGTTAGAGGTTGTTGCGATGCAGACACAAGGATAGGTAGTATTCAATACAATTTATGGATAGGCCATGGCCAAGGCCACATATTATCACACACTATACTATAGGGATGTTCCCAGAGACCGACGACAACCATATTTTTCATGCAAAAGCAGGGTTTCCCCTAGTCGTTCAGGAGGTGCATCCTTAGTTTAGCAACCTTCGAGTAGTGGTCACCAATAACCCTCACAAAATCCATCTTAGTATGATGATAGATAGAGTTGAGGATAGCTATATATATAGACACATTTTTTATGTACAATCCTAATTTTGTTATGTATATACATTCATTGGCTAATTTTGATAGTCTCTTGTATATTCATTTTTTATGATATCATACATTGACTCAAATTTTGAATCATGAATGTTGATTTTGATGATATATATATGAAATGATGCTTGGATGTGATACTTATGATATGATGTTTTATTTTCATGCTTTTTGTATGTATGGATGCATACTTTTATGTTAATGATGCAGATGCTTATGATGATGTGTACCTTTACTATGCATATGATGCGATGTTTATGATTCATGATGCAATGTTAAATGGATGTATGCAATGTATGGTTTATAATATTTTTTATTTATTCAAGGGGTAAATGCTTTTGGTCGGAGCTATGAACCGGATACAACCATTCAACAATACCACCCCAACGGGGTTTGAACCTTGGTGGCAAGAACAACAATACCACCTATAAACCATCACACCATGCCAATATCGGCATAATGTATGGTTTATAATATGAATGCAATTGCGATGGATGATTTATTTTCTTTTTCAGTATATTTTCTATATGATATGTCATGATGATGCATTGTGTTCATGCCATGATATGGATGCACTTCTTTTTGTGTATTTTCTATGTGATATGGCATGATATGATTATGATTATGATTATTATTATGCATGATGTATATATGTTGATGGTTTGTGGATACAGGATGGATACATTTATTATTTTTGTTGACTATCATGACACCATCTTAGTGTGGAAAGAAGATAGAAGAATAGGATAGATGGATTAACCATTGATTTTGAGATTGATTTAGAAGTCCAACAAGCCTATGATTCTTTGACACTTTATTAGATATGGTGATGAGAGTGATGATTTGCTTGTTTTAGGGATTGGGATACTTCATCATATCATTCCTTATTCTTGATATAGCACATAGACATGATACATCAAGGTATTGTTAACCAGGATGGATTTGTATCAAATGCAATATAATTTGACTCTTCAAATAGATAGGATTATCCTTGTTCATGCTTGACATACGGAAACCTCATTGGAATGTAGTTTAGAAGTTTAAAACATTTAAGACCGAAGCATACACAATAGTCAATAATTTGTTCAAAACGACCTCCCTACACACAACAAAGCAAGTATTCTCCAAGGTTATATTACAAGAACATCCAAAAAGCACAACAAACAAAAGATAATGATCAATGCCCCATTCCTTTCTCTCTAAATCATTTTGATAGACATCATTGAGAGGTTCTTGGAATGGGTCAATAAGATAAATCATAAGAAAAGATCTAAATGAACAAACAATCAATATTATTCATATCTCTTGCCAAAGTAACCTAACTAAGATGATTTTTGATGGTGATGTTCATTCTAGGAAAGATGTATCCTAGGATATGTTATCAGATGCTAAGACTCAGACTAATTATTTGATAGGTCGTTGACACAAATTTTAACCAACTTGTTTGCTCACGATCAAGACTTTAGATTTTTACATTTAGGTTTATATTTTAGGAATTTCCACTTGTTTTACCAAAGGTTGATGATGACGATTGATTTATTATAGATGGAAGTTTATTGTGGGTGAAAGCGAATGGGATGGGTGGTTTTGGATTTTTTGGAATATTTCAATGTTTTTGATGTTTTGCAATGTTTTGAGGCTATTTTTGGTGTTTTAGGTGTATGTGAGTGTTTAGGTTTTTAGTTATTTGAGGCTATTTAGGATTTTTGTGTTTTATGAAATTAAACCAAGACCTAAGGGGGAAATGACCTAGCACCTTGGGGGATCATCAGTTATGGACTTTCCTACATTATACATGCAAAGATAATGTAGTTTGACTGACTCTTACTAGTAACCATTTACTGTTTAGATATGAAAATTGATGGATTGTCAGTTTATTATGATGGGATCCTAAAATTGACCTAATTCCTTGGGGGCTCATCGATGATGGCCTTGCTTATGTTCAAGCTTAGAGACAATGTATTCAACAACCATGTTTTTAACTTTTTGACCTTTTAGACCTATTTAGGGATTTTGATGTGATTTGGATGTTTTTGGATTTTG
>VDFB02109042.1:58700198-58727375 GCA_007258455.2 Sequoia sempervirens
AAGGGCCTCATGCCCTTAGAATAGTAGGGGCGGGTGGGTGGGAAACTATAGTTGCTCCACCCATAATTAATGAGTCGATCAATCTCCTTCATCATCAGCGGGGCGCTGAAAGGAAGAATCTCCATTTCATCCATAATGCACACTTCTCGGCAGATTCAACGTCTCGTGTCCCATAGGGATGGGTGGGAGGAAACAATCCTAGATATTTATTTTCTATTCATTGCAATACTACATCTTTATTTTATAATCATTGCAATTCTAGGTTATATCTATTGCCGGGCATAGAGATGTGGCAATAACATGCCCACTTTGCAAAATTTGCAAGAATAGGAACAATGGATAATAAGTTGCATCTATAACATGGGTAGCAGGATTCATCTCAAGTGATTGAATGGAGAGAAAGGGATCCCTCCTCGGTACAGATAGTCTGTACAACGGATTAGCAATCCATCACCCATAGAATTGTAGGGGCCCCTCTTCTCCATAGTCTTTTAATTGGAATGTCAGATCATGAATATGTAGTACGAATTTTGGGACGTGTAAGATATGGGGATGAGATATTTTGAAAGGTTAGATTACAATTCTTGAACGTGGAAACCAAGGATGGAACGAAGGATGAAGGAAGCAACCAATACTCATCTTACCTACCCAACCTTACCTACCTTAACACCACCTACACTTACAAAAAATACACTTGCACCTACACTTACAAAAAATACACTTGCACCTACACAACTATTTATATTGAGGTCACCAACACTACATAATCCAATAATAGCTTCAATGGCTTCCATAGTGATCGGATAGGGTTTCTCCAAAATGATGTTGCAATCCTTGAATCGACTCAACATGAACAAGAAAGAATCTTTGTCAACAATACAGGGGAATTCTCCCCATAATTCCATACCTAGGGAACTTATATTCTTCAATTCATCAATCTTCAACCCTAGTTCCATTTCCTTCATCTTTTGATGATAAAATTTTTCTAACTCTACTCCCTTCAACCTCAATGGAATACCACCACTGGATTCACTATCAACCAACATAGATTCCATCCTCGTGCTTAGCTTCTTCAATCCTTTTATTGCTCAGCAAAACTTCTTTTCCTTCTTTGCAAACTATGAGAAATGATTTGAAACTCCACCTTTTATCCTTAATTTCTCATGATGATTTTGTCACCAAAAACTTACATCAATGATGCCATCAATTGTACTTCATTTTTCAATCAACCAAGTTAAGATTCGTCATAAATCACCAACCAGATCAAACTTAGTCATGTTGAAAACACATCAATATTACTTCGAAGAGGGGGAACCGATAGGATATCTATTGCAAAGACTCCCCCTGAGCCAAGGCAATTGGCTTAGATTTCAAAAGAGCATGTCCTGAGATCCAGTGCCACGAAAGAGTTCCCCACACTCATTTCCTTTTTCTTCCAAACCATGGCTTCCTTCTTCTTAGATTCATCTGATTCTGCAATATTCTTTTTGTTTTTAGGATTTTCCAAAGCAACATATCTGCATGAGTTAGCATAATGTTCGAGTTGACTGCACTTGTAACATATGTGTCTAGACTTAACTAAGTGAACCCTAGATCTGTACTAATTAGCTTTGTGACCATAATTATGGCATAAATGGAAATTACCATGAAAGATATTATTCATTACATTCCTTCTAGCTAGATTAGATAATTCACTTCTGTAATGACTTGCTTTGTGACCAAACTTGTGATAGTTAAAGCATTGAGTACTTGGTTCCTTCTTGCTTCTACACTCTACAACCTTATCTCCAAAATTTTTGTATAGAAAACAATAGCCATTAAACGATAAGTACCTTTGAGCAGTTGGTTGCCTAACTAGAGGTCTTTTTGTAGGTGTTCTAGACTTTCGAACCTTGCTTGTAACAATAGATCTCACTTCAGCTTCTACTACTTTATCTTTACCCTTAGTGTTCTAATTTGAGCTTTCACCTAAGAAGCCAAGTACTCCCTTATCCTTGTGGAATTTCTATAGGGACAAGAGTTGATCCAAAATTATGCTACTTTCACATACTATTGATTCTAATTTTAGCTTTCTTAACTCTTGATCTAACTTCTCATTTTATTCTAATTTTTGTTTGATGGTATCTTTGAGATTTTCTTCAGTCTTCTTCCATTCTTCCATTTTCCATTTGATGGTATCTTTGAGAATTTCTTCATTATTCTTGCATTCATCCAACTGTAGCTTTAGATTCACAACACTTTCCTTTGAATCCTTTAATTCCCTATAGACCTCTCTGTATCTTGCTTTGAATTTCTGGATTTTCTCCCTTAGCTTTGAGATACAATCATTTGCCTCCCTGATCTTTTCTTTCAATTCTTCATTTTCAAATTATGTGCTTTCTATGTCATCTAACATTGTCTTCAGTTCTTCATCAAAGTAATAGTATCCTGCCATCTATTCAAACTACCAAGATCTCCCTCAAGTGGTTAAGCTCTATATGCAAGGGACCAAGCTCTGAAACAAATTGTTGAATAGTATAGAAAACCGAGAGGAGGGGTGAATCAGTTATCCTAAAACAATTTTCTTAACTTTAATTAATCTAGAGCAAGCTTAAATCAATCAAATAATAATCAAATAGATTTGAACATGAAATCACATAACAACACCATGCACAATGAACACCGAAATTTACGTGGAAACCCAAGATGGGAAAAACCATGGAGAATGTTAATTATCAATTATAGAACACTAATTAAGGTGACACCAGTTAAGGTGATTTTGCAATGGCTCATTGACAAAATTCTTATTTTAGGTAAGGCTCACTTTCAGTGGGCTCACTTCCCAATTAGTACAAAAACATTTGATTAAAAAATAGTCTCACTAACAAAAATGAACTGATGAAGCTGCATCTATATATGCATGAAGTCAGTTCTAGTTTATAACACAATATATGTCTACAGTAGATCTGATAAAGAATCTTTTGCCAACTTTCCTTGTGCAACCTCTACACTACTAATTACTTCTTCTTGACACTTTCCTTTTTCTTCCTTCTCTGTTTCTTATTGCAAAATCCTTTGCATTCTTGTTCACACATACCACCCTACTTGTCTTGAACCAAAGAGATGTTATATATATACTCGTAGAACAAAGTAAGTCAACCTAGCAAAAACATGTCGGCTTGAAGAACAAGCTTGAAATATTCAATAAGGCTTGGCACACTAGCATTGGACCCAAAGGATAGGCCGCACATAAATATCACCTTACCACATTACCAAGGGACCCATAAATAGGTCATACATAAGATAACATAATTACCAAAAGATAGAAAACTTTGAATTACATGTAATATATTTCGAAGCTGATGGGAATGCCACAACCAATACCAAATCTTGATTTTCATCAATTTCAATATCCATCAGAGAAATGCAGTTAGACATACCAAAACTTGTAACATGCTACATGAATGTTCATATAACAAGGATACCCAGACTAAGCTTTGAGCACAACAACCCACATCAAAAGATTAGTCTTCATTATTCTGCATTAACTAACTTTCTCGGATGTCCCAAAATGAAGTACTACCATATCCAAATCAAGGATAACATCCATACTACACATCATAGGATAGATCACTTTTATATGTCATTTGGAGCACAACCTTTTGGATCCCAAGTTTTGACATTAGTGAAAAAAATTCCAGATCTTCTCAACATATAGTTCCTCCAAACTTACATCCATGTCAAGGTTGTAGAAGAAGTGATCCACAAACTAATTTATGATTTCTTGAAAAAGTTTGGATTCTAGGAGGTAAGTGTGAGAACCATTCTATTGCTTTGCCTCAAAAACCACATGGGAAAAGATGCATTAAATAGGAGTCATTGTATACTACTTCCATACATGCCACACAAAATTCCTTGATATGATCTTCTAGATTTCCATTCCCTTTATATTTATCAAATTTGGGGATTTCAAATCTAGGTGGGAATGGTATCATTGCAATGTTACGATCAAAAGGATATGGACACAATTTTCGTTGTGCATATTATTTCTTCGTCTTCCCATCTTGGATATCTTGAATTTGTTGTGTAAGTGTTCTGATTTGTGAGGAAAGATCATCTTGAGGATTATTTGGTGGTGGAGAATAAGTTTTTTATTGGAAACATGATCATAACCTAAGCTAAACATGATTGAATTACAAGAAGTAAACAAGGATTTAGCTAATTAAGCCATGTTCCCAATGAAATTCTTGAAAATATTAAGCTACGAAACCATTAAACATGAAATAAACTAGAAATGCATAATGGAATCCTAATTAACACATCAAACCTCATCCCATTGGGGAATTGGTGTTAAATTGATGTGGAATTCCAACCCTTTCCCAATCCCTTAGTTGAAACGATCTTGAAGATTGATGCAATTGATAGAAAATGGATGGAAGATTACCTAAAATTGATGAAAATGGATGAAATGCTCATGAAGAATGCTCTAAAAATGTCTATAATGTTGATGCTCTCAATGAATGTGTATCATTTTCACAAGAAATGGAGGCTATTTATAGGAAAAATGAGTGAATCAATGGCCAAGAACAATTTTATTAATCAGTGGATGCAAAATGAGGAGAGGAGTTAGCATGGATCAAGAATTCAATCCATGGAGGAGATTGAGAGTTGACAAGGATTGATGAATTTAATCAATGTCTCAAATTGATTAGAAGAAACAAAAATCCTAAAATTTAGGTGGAATGTGCAAGATATTTCCATTTAGGAGGGAACTGAAATGCAAGAATATTCCATGGGAATATTCCTTTGCAAGTGGGAGAAATTTGAGGTATGAAAGAAATTGGTTAATTAAATAATTAAAATATTATTTAACTGTGCATGATGGATGAATTTAGGGATTTAATTAAATAATTGGATAATTTAATTAAAAAGGGGAAATAATTCATAGATCATTTAATCAAAAAAGATGAAAATTAATATGAAAGGGATGAATTAACCTAATAATGTTTATTTTTTTATTAATAGAATAAAATAATGAACTTAATTAAACAATTATGATTGCTTAATTAAATAGTCAAAAAGTGGTGATTCAAGATGAAAACGGTGTTAGTGATCAAGATCAGATGTGTGATATTGATCAAGACAATTTAAAATGTCTACACCTTCAATGGTGTTATGAAGAGTGGCTCCATTAGGACAACTCCTATGTCCATTTATGAATTTTCCATTTAGATAATTGTTGAGTTGTATTATACAAAAAATTCCTCTAGAAGTAGTACTCAATAATAATGAGGTAATCAAATTTGTCTTGTGAATTGAAATATGCCTATTATAACCAAATCCTAGAGAAAAGCCATAATCATCATAAAAAATATGCATAATGATCAAGGCTCATGAAAGACAAAACATTTTGTTTGCATCTCTTTGGGTAGAGATGCATTGTTGGGTAAAATCCTAACTTGTTTATTGAACAAAATATGTGAACTTGTGAGTTATAGCTATGTGATTGCACTTGATGGTCAAACTTCAAGGAAGTATCATCCAATTTATAAATATTGTTCAATGCTACAATACTTGTAATGGTAGGAGATGTGAAATTATCTAGTTGAGATCCATTTAGATACATTTTTGGGATAATTTATAAATGAATTAGATCTTTGTCATGATTTTTGGATATACCATCAAGGAAAGGGGAGAAATTCATAAAGATCTAGCTACAACTTGTTGGAATTAAATACAAAAAACAAAAACAAAAGGGAATAAAATTATAAAATTGAACAAAAAAAAGAAAATTATTTACAAGGGAAAAATAAAATCAATAGGATTACACATGGCTAGATTTACAAGCTAAAAAAATATGAGACTTTTTTTGACAAGATAAAGATGAACTTTTCAAGGACATGAAAAATAACAACAATGTTCTTTCTATTGCATCCATAAGAAAGACATAAGGAATGAGTGAAAAGAAA
Source organism: Sequoia sempervirens (assembly GCA_007258455.2). Taxonomy (NCBI): domain Eukaryota; kingdom Viridiplantae; phylum Streptophyta; class Pinopsida; order Cupressales; family Cupressaceae; genus Sequoia; species Sequoia sempervirens. The sequence goes on from VDFB02109042.1 coordinate 58,706,147, forward strand.
TGTATTCAAATGTTTGGCTATGAATATAAAGGATACAAATAATGCATTCTTCCATGATAGAATGTGTTACATGCATAGTTTCCCCATGAATGTAATAAGTATGTTTTAAATTGGCATTAGGGATATTAAAAAAATGAGACATACCTATAAAAAAAATTCTTATTGAACCAAAAATTCTTCAAATTCCTTTGAAGGTGGGCTTGGGATCAACATCTCATGGTACTGGATTTTTTTAGAAAATTATTCTTGCTCTGTTATACTTTATTTCTACTCAAAAATTTATTCATTCTTATATTAACATTATCATCTATCTCCTCTTACTTTTGCACTTGTTCCACCTTGTGTAGATTTTGAAGTGGGCACTTTTTCTACCTACATGACTTTGTAGAAATACTTTTAGAACTACACCTTTCTTAGGTCATTTATTACCTCAAAAATTAGATTCTCTTTGAAGGTGGGTGTAAAGCAAACAATATTTTCCTCAACATCATTAGTTGCAAGAATCCAATATTTCAACTATAAATTCAAGCCACTTCATGAGAATTTTATAGTGTTCATCTTCAATAGAGTTGCTACCCTCCATCCCAGGGAGACACCTTTTCATTTATAAAACTTTAATTGTTAAGGCACATTAATCCCTTTTAGAATCGCCAAATACCTATTATCAAGTAAAATTTAAACTACAAAATTTGTAAGAATTAGTATGACCTAACTAATGGGAGTGGTAGGTGTTAGTGTAAATAGAGTCATTATTCACCTTGTTAGCTAATCACCTTTCTATGATTGGCCTATTCACACTTATAGCTTAACTTTACTTAAGACTTAAGATTTTGTATCAAGTTTCATAGCATTGAGACATGTGTCATCATCACTTGAGACACCTATTGCATGCATACTTAACACTTCCTCACACACTTTTCAAGTGAGCTCACAAGTGTTTCATATTTGGAGGGTTAGTCAGTTGTCCAGTCCTACCTTCCTACCTCCTCATCATTGCCTATATATGAAAGGCTTGGTCAAATAAAACATCATTCTTCACAATACTGGGAGAACTATTGTTCACATTACTTTTCTCTCCCCCTTTGATAGCAATGGCAAAGATCAACAAATCTGATTACTCCCCCTTAGGAGCACACTCATACTACAACAATGAAAACCTTTTCTACTCCCCCCATGGAGTAGACCCATTTATCAATCCAGATAAATGAAGAATTTGTGAATTCACTGGAATGATGCACCTTCATGTGCACCTAGTTCAAAGGGCCAATGACCCCCAACATCTCCCTAAGATGCTCAAAAGTATCCTTTAGAAGAGCCTTAGTAAATATTTCTGCAATTTGTTCCTTTGTTGTCACATACTCCAATTTGAGCTCATTCTCTAGCACTTTTTCTCTCAGAAAATGATACTTGATAGATATGTGTTTTGTTCTTGAATGCATAACTTGGTTCTTTGAAATTTTTATTGCACTTGTGTTGCAACAAAAAATAGAAATAGGCTCATCACAACCACACCAATGTCCTTCAGTTTCTACTTCATCCATAAAACTTGTGTGCAGCAGGATGCTACAACAATATATTCTGCTTCGGTTGTGGATAAAGAAATAGAGTCTTTCTTTTTGCTCAACCACGAAACTAATCTTCCACCAAGAAAGAAAGCACCACCATTGGTACTCTTCTAGTCATCTGCACATTCGGCCCAATCAACATATGTTTAAGCACTCAGGGTGAAATCATTACTCTTAGGATACCATAGTCCATAATCTAGTGTACCTTTTAGATATCTAAATATCCTCTTTACAACTACAACATGTGCCTCTTTAGGATCTACATGGAATCTGGAAACTAAAAACACTGCATGCATAATGTTTGGTCTAGTAGCAGTAAGGTACAGTATTCCAACGATCATAGATCTATACTTGCTTTGATCAATCTTAGTAGATTCATCATCTTTGCTCAACTTACATCTAGTTACCATAGGAGTACAAACCAATTTGGAGTCATTTATTCCAAAATTCTTCAACAACTCTTTTACATACTTAGATTGTGAAATGAATATCCCTTTATCAGTTTGATTCACTTGTAGACCAAGAAAGAAATTCAATTTATCAATCATAGACATCTCAAATTCTTTTTGCATCTCTTCAACAAAATTTTTACACATACCTTCATTTCCACCAAAAATGATATCATCAACATAAATAACTAATCTCAAAATTTTGTTACCTTGCACTTTGAAGTAAAGATTATTGTCAGTAGAACCTTTGTTGAATCCTTGCTTTGTTAGATATGTGTCCATTCTTGCATACCAAGCTCTGGGATCTTGCTTCAATCTATACAATGCCTTTTTCAACTTACAAACCATATCCAATTTGTCAGACAACTGAAACCCTTCAGGTTGCTCCATGTATACTTCTTCCTCCAACTCACCATTCAGAAATGTTGACTTAACATCCATCTGATACACTTTGAAGTCTTTGTGAGTAGAAAAAACCAAAACCATCCTTATAGCTTATATTCTGTCCACAAGGGAAAATGTTTCTTCAAAATCTATACCTACAACTTGTGACTATCCCTTGCATACCAGACTTTCCTTATTCCTTACGACTTCTCCACTTTCATTTAGATTATTCTGAAACACCCATTTTGAACCAATCACATCTTTATTCATTGGCCTGGGGACCAGTTCCCATGTCTAATTCTTTTCTATTTGTTGCAATTCTTCTTTCATATATCTCATCCAACTCTCATCTTCACATGCTTCACTTACATATTTGGGTTTTATTTTAGATAATAGACACAAATTTACCTTAGCTGCAACTCTGCTTCTTGTATTTACACCTTCACTTTTATCTCCAATTATCAGATCCTCCAGATGATTCTTCTAAACATACTTAGGAGTTCTGACAGTAGGTTTTGGTTCATTTTCTTCTTCTCCTTCTTCTTCCACTTGTTCTTCTTTTTCTTCCTTGTTTTCCTTTTTCCCCTCAGGTACATGCCCATAGATGGGATCATCAAGTTCAACTTCACTAATCTCAATAGGTCTGTGTATGTCTTCATCAACTTTCACATTAGCACTTTCAACAATATTTCACAATATTTTGTTAAAGTATCTATATGCTTTGCTAGTAGTAGAGTATCCAAGAAAGATTCCTTCATCACATCTAGCATCAAACTTTCCAATATTTTCATCATCTCTTTTAATATAACATCTACTTCCAAATACCTTAAAATATTTCACTGTAGGAGTCTTACCAATCCATAAATCAAAAGAAGTCTTAGTGTTGTTGTGTCTGATATGAACTCAATTAAGAATATCAACAACAGTATGTATCACTTCTCTCCAGTACACATCCAATAAATTTTGATTCTTTCATCATGGTTCTAGCAGCTTCCTATACAATCTTGTTTTTCCTTTCAACTACTCTATTCTACTGAGGAGTTCTCGAAGCAGAAAATTGTCTTCTTATTTCATGTTGTTCACAAAATGTATTAAATTCACTAGAGGTGAATTCTCGACCTCTATCAGATCTCAAACACTTGACTTTCAAGTTCACTTCATTTTCCACTCTTGCTTTGAATACCTTAAACCTATCCAGAGCTTGAACATTTTCACTAAGAAAAGAAGCCCATGTCATTCGAGTATAATCATCAATAAGCAACATGAACTATTTGTCACCATTTAGGCTTCCAATCCTACTCAGACCACAAAGATCGGTATTAATTAATTCCATCATTCTAGTAGTAGAATGTTCTTTCCCTTAAGGTTGCATCTTGTTTGTTTCCCTAATTGAAAACTTTTGCAAATAGCATTACCAAGTATTGTGATTCTAGGTAGTCCTCAAACAATCTCTTTAGTAGTGATCTTGACTGAGTTATCAAAATTCGCATGTCCCATTCTCCAGTGCCATAACCAACTTTCACTGATTTGAGATACAAGGCAATGACCATCAAATACTTTCAACTGAAAGATATTTCCATGAGTTCTTCTTCCAACAAAAATCATATATCCACTCCCGAATCCTTTTCTGATTTCACAGGTATTATTTTGAAAGACAAGTTTAAAACCATTGGTACACATCTCACCAACACTCAGAAGGTTATGCCTCAAACCCTTCACATAATATACATCATTAGTACTATGTACACCATCAAAACTAATTGAACCCTTCCCATAGATCTTTGCTCCTAAATCATCACCAAACATAACTAAATCACCATCATACTTCTCAAGTTTAGTGAACTTACTCTTATCTCTGATCATGTGATTAGAACATCCACTATCAATTACCCAGTAGTTTTCATCCTGTCTTACATGAAAAGTGGTAACCAAAGTGCATTCCATCCTATTTCTCTTACTCTCAGAAGTCTTCTTGCTTACACATTTTCCAAGGCTAGTGGATATAGATTTACTTTCCAAAGCTAAGAATAAGCATTCACTATCATCAACCTCATTTTCAGATTCATCATAAAAAATTCCTACTTATTGTTTAACATAGTACAACTTCTTATATTTTTTATCCTTCTGATCCTTATCCTTATAATCCTTGTTCTTCTTATGCACAACTCTATTTAGACATCTCGAAGCATAATGACCAATATTACCACAACTAAAACATTTAAAGGGAAACATACCTTTATACTTCTTGGTTCCTTTCTTCAGCTTCCTGGTGAAGTTTCCTTCCAACTCATCAAAACCATCACTATCTGGTTCCTCTTCAATCTTCAATTCCTTGAATGTCATTTCTATCTTTTCTTCTATCTTGTCTTCTTTCTGGAATTTTCTCATCTCAAATGCTTGCAAGGTGCCAAACAACTATTCCAAAGTGTAAGTCTTAGGATTATATACTTTTTCAATGATTGAGATCTTATCACTGTAGCACATTGGTAAGGTTATCAAAATCTTCTCAATTATATCTTCACCTGATATTTTTCCTCCTTGATTTATAACTTCATTTATAGTCATTTCAACTCTCTGAAAGAAACTTGTAAAGTCTTCGCCTTCTTCCATCTTTAGATTCACAAATTTCCACTTCACTGCCAACTTCTTTGTCAATTTCACTCTTTCATTTCCTTCATACATATCCTCCAATTTCTTCTAGACTTCATATGCAGTTTCCAAAGAAGAAACCTCAGCTTGCTCATTTTTAGACAATCCACTACAAATAGCATACTTCACCTTCTCATTTTCTTCATAAGCAGAAATATCATATGCAGTAGTAAGACCATCGGATGAGGGTGTATACTTTGTCTCAATAGCTTTCTAGGTATTAAAAACAAAGGAGATAATATATCCTTTCATCTATCCCTTCCAGTCATTGTAGTCAGTTCCATCAAACATAGGGATCACCAACTTATGTGTCATCAGATCTTCCTTAAGTGGTTAAGCTCAACAACAAGGAACCAAAGCTCTGATACCAATTGTTAAATAGACACAAGACAACTGAGAGGGGGGGTGAATCAGTTGTCACACAATTCAAACTTAAAACTTCAACACTTATTAATTTCACAACCACATTGTTCTATTATTAAGTAAGAGCATGAAACACAAATAACATAATGCAAATCAACACAATAAACACCATATTTTTACGTGGAAAACCCAATGAGGGAGAAACCATGATGAGGATTAAGTCACAATATAAAAGATTATAAAACAAAAGGCTCACTGCCAAGGGTTCACTGCCCAGGAGAGGAATCACTGTCCAAATACAAAGGCTCACTGCCTACAGAAAGGACTCACTATCCAATAGGGAGGCTCACTACCTACAGATACAAAAGAGAACAAAAGATCCACCACAACAATTAATGCACATCCGTAGGATTGCACAAACCTTTAGCTCGCTGACTTTAGCACACTGAAAAATACTATCACCACTCACACACACACACACACACTTCTGCTCTTATGATTTGTGGCTCATTTTCATCACTTTGCATCTCACTTCCATACAACTCTTCACAATTCAAATTGATTTTATACCATCCTCAACCTTAGAAACTCCAAGGTCATCCACAAATACCTTATTTCATAAATTCAAAATAGGTCGGTAACTCAAAATTCTTGCGATGGAAAGGAATAAGAGTGGACTAATAAAAAATTTAACCAAGATCGGAAGATGATGTATCAGATCAATCACACGCTTCCTCAATTTAATTTCATTCTTCGAATGAAGTGTAAACACTAGGTCATCCAAACCTAATGAAAACACAAATAATCATTGATGTACACGCTTCCCAATTAGAAGATGACACATGAATGGAACAACACACTTCCTTAAGCATGAGAATATATCTAATATAGAAAAATAACAAACTTCAACCATTGAACATCCTTCACCAGTCCATCTAGACTGTATAAACTTCACATTGAACTACTAAAACATGACTTTTGGATCACCAATTTTCAAACTTATTTGCCAAAGCAAAGAAAATACCTTCACAAGACATATTCTAGATCTACAAGATCTAAAACAAAACAAAGAAAAATTGTAGAGCAACAATATTTCTCCCAAACTGCAAAAGACCAACTTTGCCAGAACAGTTCACATACCGGTGAACGTAACTTTCATGTACCATCTACCCAGAAGCTAAAAATCAAGAGATATCACCACTAAATCCTCATTATCAAACCTGTAGATTTGCACAAGAATAGGATCAACATAGGAGAAATGTAGAGCACATATCGGAGCACATTCTGAACACTTTCAATATTTTGTTCTCTTCTTTATTTAATTTTCTCAAAAGCACTTGGAAACTTCTGAAACCAACACATCTACAACACTGTAAAGATAGCTCCATGTACTCACAACATCTCAACATCATCTCAGCTATACATGTACAATCTGCAACATACTGAACTATGTTGACATCAATGACAACATTAATGACAACACCACCAAACTTGATCATACCAGCAATATATATATCCTATTTTGTTTATTATTTTACTTGTGGAAGGTTATTAATTCGATCTTTGATTTTAACTTTCTCCAACAATAGGTACTTACATTAGCTCAAGAAATTACTATTGAATATGTGATTATTTATGTATGTTGGAGAGGGAAACATACCTTGTATAATAGGACATTTTATGATTTTTGTGTACTTTTAATAGAAATTATGAAGGGTATAAAATGGAAAAAAAATTGAAAGAGGAAATATGAGGAAATATTGGACATAATAAATGCAAAGAACTATCTAGGGTTCCTTAGAAAAGAATAACATGTGTATTTCCATCCCTTTTCATACAAGTGAAATAGATGTTTAATAAATATAAAATAAACCTCAATATTAATAGCCACAAATTCAATTGATCATTCGAGGAAATATGGTGCATCTACTCTACAGTCTCGACATGGCTTCCTGTGGCCTTTGAGGCCTAGGCTACATGTCATCCCTAGTCTTTGCATGCGCCTCGTTTCTTCAAATTTGTTTCACTAGTGTGATCATTGTGTAGGGGTGGGGTTTATTTGTGCATTCGAGGGGGTGGAGTTAATTTCTGTTCATTTTTTCTTGTTGCGGTCCTTTTCATCCTTGTGGTGACTATTTGGTGTGCTGAGCTAGGAGCTGGTGTGTCTATCATTGAGGTTTGGAGTCTTTTTCATTTCCTTGGGGTCTTCTCTAGTTGTGAGTATCTATTTAGCAATGTTCTTTTTTCTTGTGTCGTGCCTATATTTTGGCTTTGACCTTTGCTTTAGTGGTTGCGAGTTGTGTGTGGTTTGGCCACTATCTTGGAGCCTTTTAGGGGAAGCTATCCCTTACATTGGTCATTCCCTATTTTTTGGAGCAAGGTGAGCTCTGTGGTTGTGTTGTGGGGTGGGGCTTGGGCTTCTTCATGGATATCTCAGGTCATGAACCATCTCATAATGGAGGACCTTGCCTATGAAAGATAAACGGTTGCTTGGAAAGATCATCAAATCGTTTTGTACTGTTTATTCAGCCAGGGTCTATGGCAGAGGATGTCGAATATTATAACAACCATGTTTTAATTTGTAAATTCTTGGGGTTGTGTGTGTGACTTCCATTTTTGGATTCATGGATACGTAAGAATTGGAGCCTAAAGGGTGATTTTGAGATTTTTTTAGCTACTAATAATTTTCTTGGTGGATTTTTCTTGTATTGTTGATCAAAATCATGCCTTTGAAGGTGGACCTTATTTCTACAATTAGTTGGGTATTTTCATTAAACCTTGGTATGGGGGTTTTAATTCTTCTAAACAACTCCCCTCAAGAGTTCCTGTTTGGGTTTGTCTCCCCCGTTTGCCTCTAGAATGTTGGAGAAATTATATATTGCAGATGATTTCTCTCATGCTTGGTAAGCCCATTGGTTTGTCACAAAAAACCCTGTCTAAGAAGTTTTTTTGTATGCTTGTTTTTGTGTTGAAATTGATCTGAATAAGCCACTGTCAGATGCAATAGACATGATTTTTGGATCAGCTTCTTAGAGTGAATAGTTTGATTAGGAGACCTTTCCCTTTTGCTATCATATTTGTCATGAGTACGGTCACCTTTAGTGAAAGTGCCCCAAAGTGGTTAACAATTCTAGTAGGGGTTTTACTCCTCAACAACCATCTTAGAAGATGGAGAAAGTGAAGGCTCCCATGCAAGGGATGGATATGGATAAGGATGGATTTTTTACAGTTAAACCCCACAAAAAGAATAGGGGCATAAGAGATCGTACAAGGATAGACAAGAAGATGAAACATTTAAAAGGTTTGATGCTTTAGAGGACCTGGTTCAGGAGGAAGACATGCCCATTGCCATACATGATGTGGATGGTTCTTCTTATCACCTCATGGGGTACCCTCAAGACCCTAGTTGTATTTAGAATTTTCCTTCAAACCCTATAGTTTAGATGGATTTGAGTATTCTTCCTTCAGATGCTTTTTTGAGGTAGGTTTCTTCAGCTCAGGATTCTCCTATGGGGCTTGGCTTGACATGTTAAAAGCCCTGCTCTAGATAAAAGTATGAAGGAGATTGGAAAGAATAGGGCTTCTTCTACACCTTTAGGTTTGCATAAGAAAACTCTTAAAATGGGCCCCATTGAGAAGCCTTTGAAATCAAGAAGGAAGAAGGATCAAGAAAAAGTTAAGTTAATTAGGGAAACTTTGGTGGAATCGGATTTGATAAGGACTATTGATGCCAACTTCTCCCAATCTCTTAAATGATTGTGCTATCTTGGAATGTGAGGGGTATGAATATCTGTTGCAAGTATGAGCTAGTATGGCGGTGTTGTCATTAATGTTGTCATTGATGTCAACACAATTTTGTATGTTACATATTGTGCATGTATGGTTGAGTTGTTGATGAGATGTGAGTACATGGAGCTATCTTTATGGTATTGTAGATATGTCAAGTTGATGAGTTTCCAAGTGATCTTGAGAAAATTAATAAAGAGAAGTTAAAGTGTTGAATGTCTTCAGAATGTGCTCCAGTATGTGCTCCACATTTCTCCTATGTTGATCCTATGCTTGTGCAGATATGAAGGTGTGTTGTTGGTATTTTCATGATAAATTATGCTCAGTTTTAGCTTTTGGTGAGAAGGTATGTGAAAGTTGTGTCCAGTGGTATGTGTATTCTACCAGCAGAGTCAATTTTTTGTGGACTAGGAGAAATATTGTTGCTCTGCATTTTTTCTCTATTCCGTTTCAGCTCTTGTAGAACTGGGATATGTCTTGTGAAGGTCTTTCCTATGCTCTGGTGAAGAGGTTTGGAGTTTGATAATCCAGAAGTCATGTTTTAATATTTTTGTGTGTCTACACAGTTTGAATTGTTTGATGAAAGGAATTCAATGATTGAATCTTGTTTTTGTTGTTGCGGATGTATCCAAAAGGTTCTAAAATGTATTCTCATGCTTAAGGAAGTGTGTTGTGGTGTTTGTGTGTCATCTTCTAGTTGGGAAGTGTGTGCATCATTGTTCATTTATGTTTTCATTAGGTTTGGTTGACCAAGTGTTTACACTTAATTCGAAGAATAAAATTTAATTAAGTGTGTAGAAGATTCAAGAATATTATTTGTGGTCCACTCTTATTCCTTTCAACCATGGGAATTTAAAGTTTCCAACCTAATTTGAATTTATGAAATGATGTATTGTGGCTGACTTTGGAGAAATTTTCTAAGGTTGAGAATAGTATAAAAGCAAGTCGAGTTGTGAAGAATGGCATGATAGTGTGATGCAAAGTGACGAAAGTGTGCCACAAATCATAAGAGAAGAAGTGTGTGTGAGTGAGTTGTGACAAAAGTTTTTTAGTTTGTTGAAGTCAGTAAACTAAAGGTTTCTATAATCTTGTGAATGTGCTTTAATTGCAGTGGTGGATCTTTTGTTCTCTTTTGTATCTATAGGTAGTGAGCCTCCCTGTTGGACAGTGAGTCCTTTGTAGGCAATGAGCCTTTGTATTTGGATAGTGAGTCCTCTTTTGGGCAATGAGCCCTTGGTAGTGAGCCTCTATATTCATTTTATAATTTTTATATTGTGAGCTAACCCTCACCATGGTTTTTCCCTTATTGGGTTTTCCACATAAAAATATAATGTTCATTGTGTTGATTTACTTTCTATTATTTGTGTTTCATGCTTATATTTAATAACAAAATAGTGTGGTTAAAGATTTGATAAATGATAAAGTTTTAAGGTTGAATTTGTGTGACAACTAATTCACCCCCCACCCCTTCTCAATTTTCCTACACCTGTTTAACAATATCATCCCTAGACAAAAGGATATTCGAGATTTGATTCATGTGTATTCTCCAGACTTGGTTTTCCTTCACGAGACCAAGTTGCATGTTTCTAGTGTAATTAACTTGGCTAACAAGATTTGGGGCCATGGTATATACCAGTGTGTGGGAGTGCAGGGCCGCTCTGGGGGCCTTGCTTGTTTGTGGGATCCTCATAGAGTTGTTCCTTCTTTGTGGGTTGTGTGGTGCCATTCCATTTCTTTTGTTGTGGTTGGTCTAGAGTCTAGTGAGAAAATTCTTTTCTCTAATATTTATGCTCCTACAAATTTTTTTGGTAAGGTTAATTTGTGGGCTCATATTAGATACATTCGTTCCCTAGAGTCTCTTCTTCCATGGGTGTTTGCAAAATATTTTAATGCTATTTATTCTTTGGAGGAGAAAAGGGGGGGTACTGGTCAGTTGGATCCCTCGGTTGGGCTTCTAAGAGATAAAATGGATGATCTACATTTGGTGGACATCAAACCTAGGAATAATTTTTTCACCTAGAACAATAGAAGGTCAGGGAATTTTTCTATCTTAGAAAGATTGGATAGGTTTTTGTTTTCCATTTTTTGGGTGGGGGATAGGTGGGTGACAAGCTTTGAAATTTTGGATTGGCAGGGTTCAAATCATTTCCCAATTAAATTCTTGGCTTCTCCATCTAGGTCCTCTTTGAAGAAGTCATCTTTCAAGTTCCAAATAAGGTGGCTCTGGGATTCTTCTCTTCCTAATCTCATTCCTAGGTGGTGGAGTGCTAGAAAGTCACCCTTCAACACCACTATGTACTCCTTTGCTAAAAGGATCCAGTTTATTAAATAAATGTTGAAACGTTGGAATAGATATCACTTTAGTAATGTTTTCCAAGCTAAAAGGAGAGCTCAAGAGCAGTTGGACTCTTTTATGCATCTAATATGTGACCAGGGACTAACTGAGGAGTTGGGTAGGGCTGAAGCGCTGACAATAAAAGAGGTGGAGGAATGGGAGCTTCATGAGGAAATATTTTGGAAGAAAAAATATTGGATTGAGTACCTTCATGAGGGAGATAGAAACACTTCTTTCTTTCATATTTCTATCAAAGATAAAAGGAAAGGTAATGTTATTTCTTCTTTGCAGGCTCATGACGGGAACCTTCTTTGTATGGGCACTAAAATTTCTAAAGAGCTTGTCAAATATTACTCTGCCTTGTTTTCAAATGACTCTCCCCTAGCTTGTGAGGAAGAGGCATCCATCTTACCATGCATTCCTACTTTGGTGACTGAGGATATGAATGGTGCTCTTATGAGACCAATATCTCTAATTAAGTGGGAGGATATTGTGTTCCAAATGAAGAAAGGTAAAGGTCATGGGCCTGATGGATTTCCAATAGAATTCTTCTAGAAGTTTTGGGAGGTTATCAAGTTTGAACTTTTGGAGGTTGTTCAGGAGTTTCAAAGGAACAAGAAAATGCTCAAGGCCATGAATGCTACCTTTTTGGTGCTTATTCCTAAGTGTGAGGGGGAAAATTCTTTGGAGCTTTTTAGATTGATCGCCTTGTGTAATGTTGTATATAAAATTATTACTAAGTTGATCATTGAGCACTTAAATCCTTGGATAGGTTTATTTTTGAGAAGTAGGGGGGATTTGTGGCTAGAAGGAAGATTCTTGATGGAGTACTTATTATAGTTGAGATTGTGCACTCTATGGCTACATCCAGGGAGAAGGCTATGCTTATTAAGTTGGATATGGAAAAAGCTTATGATCGGGTCAAATGGGATTTTATTTCTAATATTTTGAAGGATTTTGAGTTTAATAGTGAATGGATTGAGTGGATTATGAGTTGTGTCACTTCCTCATCTTTCTTTGTTTTGATTAATGGGGAGTCTTTGAAATTGTTCGGGGATTCTAAGGGCTTGTGGCAAGGTGATCCTATTTCCTCATATTTATTTATTCTAATGGCTGAGGGGCTTGGAAGATATTTGAGAGCTTGGTTGGAGCTTGGTTTGATCCAGGGATGGAGTTGGTTTAATGGGATCCCATCTCAATCCCATTTACAATTTTTGGATGATACTGCTCTGATGGGTGTGGCTAAAGTGGAGGAAGCGATTAACTTAAGGAAAGCTTTTTATTATTACTTGTTGGCCTTAGGTCAAAGAATTAATGATAATAATTCTTCTATTTATTTCTTCAATACTTCTAATTTAATTCAGCAATGAATTTATAGGATCCTCCGATTTCAGATTGGCTCCCTACCATTTATGTATCTTGGTATTCATATTGTTTGGCGCTCACTACCAATATTGCACTAGTAGGATGTGATTAAAAATTTTTGTAACAAGGTCAGTCACTGGATTTGCAAATGGTTTTCAACTGCTGGCAGAGTTACTCTTTTGAAGTCTATTGTCCAGGCTCTCTCGTTGTACAGGTTCTTTGTGCCTTTGGCTCCTACTAGTTTTGTCAAAGATTTTGAGAATCTTTACCGAAAATTTCTTTGTTCTGGTAATATTCTCTTGAGGAAATGGCTCTTGGTTAAGTGGGAAGATGTGTGTCGTGCCAAGCAAGAAGGTGGCCTTGGGTTGAGACGGCTGATTTAAATGGTCAAGTGTTGGAAAAAAAGCTTTTTTGGAGGTGGTGTACACAACAACATCATACTTGGGCTAGGATCCTTACTTTCAAATACCTAGTTTGTGTTGTGGATTGTGAGGCTCCTCAATTTTTCCTCCAAGGAAAGGGCTCAATGGTTTGGAGTACTCTAAAAAGAGGAGCTAAGTTGGTTAAATATTGTTTGTTTTGGATTTGCAATAGCGGATCAGAGGTTCATTTTTAGTCTAACTCTTGGGATGGGATTCCTCCTATTTTGGTTACACATCCTCATCTTCAGGATTTAAGTAGAATGTCTCTAGAGGCTAGTTGGAGGTACGTGAAGGATTATAAATCCTCTCAATTGCTTGGTCAGAATACTGTCTATTGATGGAAGAGTATTCAGGAGTGGCCTCCTGGTGGAACAAAAAGAGGATAGTCATAAACTATCCAATATCCTTGATTAGAGGTTTTGTAATTCCTTGGAGGATAAGGATTTTCTTGTGTGGGTCATGATCAGAAAGGTAAGTACTTTGTTTCTTCTAGGTATCAGGTGTTGGATAAGCACACTTATAGGAGTATGGGGATCACTTGGTGGAAGCAAATTTGGAATAAATTCTCTTGGCCCAAGAGTAATTTCTTCTCTTGTCTTATGATGAGGAGTAGATGCACGACCTGGGAGAATCTCCAAAAATGTGGATTTCAAGGCCCCTCCATTTTTTTTTGTGTTCTAGTAGCGAGGAGATGGTGTCACATCTTTTCTTTCAGTGTTCTTTTGTTAGGGAGATTTGGAATTTTTGTTGGGCTTCTTGGAGTCTTCCTTGCTGGCATGCTTCTTTGATGGAGGAATTTTGGAGATGGTTGGGTAGTCTACATACTAAGGTTTCTTTTCTTCATATTGCATGGACAATTAGGCCCAACTTAATCATTTAGCAGATTTTGCTAGAACAAAATCGTAGATTTTTTTTGGATAAGAAGCTTCAAGGGAGATAGGTCTACATGAGAATTTTGCGAGTCATTCAAGAGACTATTGTGGCTAAGTGTGATCTTTCAGTTCCCTTGGCCTTGGCGGATTGGAGGATTGCTCAAAATTTGGGGATTTCTTGTGAGGTTTTGAGTGGGCCTAGTGCTAGCTTGAGCCAGAAAGCTAGAGGGAAGACTGTGTGTGAAGGGCATTGGAGGCCTCCTCCCCTTGGAATTTTGAAGAATAACATTGATGGATCTTCCAGAGGTAACCCTAGTCTTGTGGGGGTGTGGGGTATTGGTAGGAACAATGATAGGATTGTGGAATTCTTCTTTTCTGAGTATTACGGGTAGTGGTTGAACAATGTCATGGAAGCTCTAGCTATTCCTGTGGATGTGAAAAGGGCTTGTTCTCTTGGGTGGAGAAGGATTATTTGTGATTATAATTCCCAGATTGTGATCGACCTATTGAACTAAAATCAGCTAAAGGATGTGAATTGGCAGTTGGTTGTGGTTTCTAAGTAGATCATTTCCCTAGGTCATGTGGTGGATTCTATCACCTTTTTCCATGTCCCTCGGGGGTGGAACATGATGAGCCCAAAATATGCTCATAATTTGGATATCATGGTATACTTTTAATACCTTTATTTTTATTGTTCATGGTTGTTTAACTCTCTTGAAACCTTTTATTGAGGGATATCCTATAGCAATACACTTTCATGTTCCTATAGCCTATCATGTTGATTTGTCTGTATTCCCAAATGACTGGTATAATGCATGTAGTTTTTGAATGATGAAATAGATTTAAGTATGTGATTAATGAATGGATATTGTGTATGTACCATGCACCTTTTCTTTCGCATCTATTACCTTGTGTTTCGTAGGTTGTTGAAGAAAGTATGATCGAGTCAAGCGCAGCCAATCTCTGTCTTGCAGTAAAGTCCATTTCCTGCACGACTTTGAGAAAGCTCTGGCAAAGACTCTTTCACCGAAACTATTCAGAAGGATTTTAAATGAAATTTAATCTAGAAAGAGTGGAGTGCTAGATTCTCTTTGGATCAGGTTAAATAGATAAACTCATTTATGAAGTCTATTCCTTGATTTCAAAATACATTTTATATCCACGCCTTTCTCTGTTAGGGTTAGTTAGTTGTTCTCCTGATTTAAAATAAGTGTTCCTCCTATGTGGGTGAACAAGAAGGAGATAGATAGAGAAGAAGATTATGTAAGAGTTAGAGTTATAATATGAATCAGAGTTTTTGTTAGCTTTCTGAAGCAGAACAATCAATGTAAATGATTTCATGTTATGAATAAAAGTTGATGGAGTTCTGAGCACAATCTTCTATGTAAATTAGTTGATGCTTGCTAAGGGGGACCACTTAGTAAGTATTTGTAGGAGAGTAGTTGTTTATCCTTTGTTAATTCAAGTTAGATTTCATTTTAGAAGTTTTAGCACAAGCTCAGTCTTATACTATTCCTGCAACATCGAGAATCCATCCCTATGTTTGTTCCTATAGCATAAGGCCAGTTTATAGTTTGTCTCTCAATTGTAGCTATTACGATTTCTGCTTTGGTTAGATTATGGTTGAGTTAAGAGAACTTTGCATTACCTGCCTGTAGCATAAGTAGAATTTCTTTCCAAGTATTTATTTTCAATAGGTTGTGACTAAAACTGGTTCTTAGTGCACATATAGTGCCGCTCCATTTAAAGTTTATGTTCCCTAGTTTGACAAGTAAATGAATGACCACGAAAAGGTATTAGTCACCTACTAGAATGTCCAATTCCCAGGATAGGTTTTGTCGTGATTTTCATATCCTTTTGTGGGCGTGACCATTTTTGGTGCCATTGTCGAGGATGGTGTCAATCTAAGAACCTGATATAGTCATTGTTAGTAGTGGTTTAGTTAGTTGTTCAAGTATTTTCAAAATATTTTAAAATACCATCCATTTTTGTTGTATGTATAGAAGAAGAGACACTCAGGGAAGATTTCTCCCTAACTTTCCATTCATTGCTAAGAAAACTGAACCAACTTATAGCCTATTTGAGGACGAAAGAGACTTAGATATTGAACCATTTGCTAAAGGTCTGTGTGCTGACTTGCTATTCGGCACATTTGACAAAGAACCTAAAGAAAATCCATTTACTCCTATACTTGGTCAGGTGAACATGGCACGCAATCCACCAAATTGACCTCCTGCTTTTGAATTCCCCATTATTGCTCAACAAAACAATGACAACCTTAAGAATATTCCTTCTTCATTACTTCCCAAGTTCTATGGCTTAGTTATAGAAGACCCAGAGACCTTCTTGTTCGAGTTTGATATCCTCTGTCACACTTATGAGTACACTTCAGATGCTCACAAACTAAAATTATTTCTTGCTACCTTGAAGGAGGGAGCTCTTAGATGGTTCATGAGTTTGGGAAGGGGTGTTGTAGATAGTTGGGAAGCCATGCAAACAAAATTTCTTGAGAAATACAAGGAATACTGTAAGAGTGGTAGTAAAGGTGATGATATATTCTGAATTCAATAGAAGTAAGATGAAAGTCTAGAGGATTATATCAAGATTCCTTTTTTCTTTGAAAAAGAATTCAGACCATACTTTTAATGAAGAATCTCATAAATTACTTTTTCTAAGGGGAATCAATGATACTTTCATAGATGTCTTGGACCTGATGGGAGGTGGAGATATCACTCAAGCATCTTGGGATGATCTCATGAAGATATGTCTTAATTACTCCCAAGAAAATGTGAAGAAGGGTAGAGGTCATCAAGCTACAGTGGGAAAGTCTTCTTCCAACAGAGTTTCCTAGATGGAGATCACAAATTTGCTGTCTAATTTCAAGCAGGACATCATAAACAACATGGCTACATAGTTGGATATCATGCAAGCTTGCAAGAAATATGTGGAGGCTAAGGCAATCCTGGCTAAGTTATGTCCACATTGTAGACAGAAGAAACGTGACTATAGATGCAAAATGGTGGCCAATATGGAGGCTAAACAGTTACCTACTGATTTTAAGATGATAGAAGGTGATGAGACCAAGTCTTCTTTGTTGCACAAAGGAGACCATGGGCTCCAAGACAAGGTATGCCTCAAGATCTTTTGAATTTTGGTAATCCTTACTCTAATTATAATAACCAATGGAAACCTACATATGGCCCATCTCCACCTTGGAATACTCTTCAACCATACTGGCCTAACTATCAGAGCCCTTAATGGCAACCCCCTCAAGGAGGTTGGCAGCACCCACAAGGACAATGGACTCCACCTCCAGGTAACTGGCAGTAGAACCCTCAATGGAGAGGTTCTCAGCAATGGCAGAACCAACCCCCTAGATTCTTGCACTCTCAGCAGCCACAACCTTCAGCCCTTATGCCTCCTCTTGCAGCACCTGCAGCAAATACTGGCCCTCCAAAGCAAATGCTTATGCCTGCTCAACCATTGCCAAATCCCAATAATAAGTAGCAGCAACAACAACCTATGTATTCTACAGAAGTCAACCAGTATACAGCTTATGCCCTAAATATCAATGATATCCATCTCAGGTTTGGAACCACTCTCCCTGCTCCACAGCCACCTGTAATAACAAAAATTTCAGACTCTGCTGTTGAACAACCTACTCATCATGCAGAAGATATACCTGTATCAGCTACTGCCTCTAAGGAACCTATCATGTAGCCTCAGACTACACCACCTTTTCCTCAGAGATTGCAGATTACTACACTCAAGACTATTGAAGAACCCACCTTTGATATTTTGGAGTAGCTAAAGAATGTACAAGTTCAAATTTCTCTTTTTCAAACTATTAAAGATGTTCCAATTTATGGAAAATCCATTAAAGAGGCTTGTTTAAAGAAACAAGGAATAAAGAAAAAAGATCCCCAAACTATCCATGTCCTAGGATAGTTAGCCGATATTATGTTGGGGAAGGTTGTCATTCCAAAATATACTGATCCTGGAAGTCCAGTAGTAAGAATGTTTTGGTTGACCTTGGTGCAGCCATTAATGTGATGACCAAGCACACTATTGAGTGTTTGAATATTCCAAATGTTCGGTCTACACTGACTATCCTGCAGCTTGCTGATAGTTCCACGGTTACACTTGATGGAATGATAGAAGATGTCATTGTCACCCTTGAATCTTGGGAATACCCTGCTGATTTTACCATATTGTCCACTAAGGCGACCTTAGGAGGATATCCTATTATCCTAGGCAGACCTTGGTTAGCTACAGCTGATGCCCTTATAGGATGCCATTCAGGAGACATGACAATTTCTGATGGTCAGTCAAGGAAGAAATTGGCTTTATACCCACCTGCACAACCTCTGCCAGATTTTTCTCAACCAGTTTGGCCAGATCTAGGAGAGGAATATGAAGAAGTCAATTCATTAGCTCAGTTAATGATTCTACTAACTGATCCATTTTCCCAGCTTTAGAGTGAAGATAACTTGCTTCTACACATTTTGGAATTTAGTTCTGGTTTGAATAGCCCATCTTCTCAACAATGTTTCTTGCAACAACTAGATCCTAAGAGCCATCATGATTTGCTATTATATGATATACAGGAACCACCTTTATCAGCAGCCTTAATAAATGATCTCACCAAACAGATAGAAGTATCTCTAGGCCGATGTCTTCATATTAATAATAAGTTGCCTCTGTCTCAACAAACTGCCCTAGCCACAATGTTGCAAGCCCACAAAAGAGCTTTTGCATGGGACTATGGGGATATAAGGGGTTTAGAACCAAATCTCTGTACACATCGCACATATATTAACAGTGACTTCAAACCTATCAGGCAGCCTCAAAGAAGAATTAATCCAGCTTTGAGAGAAATTGTTAAAGAAGAATTGTAGAAAATGTTAGCAGCTGGCTTTATCTACCCAATCTTCAATAGTCAGTGGGTTTCCCTATTGGTCATTGTCCCTAAGAAAGGAGGCAAATGGAGGGTATGTGTAGATTACAGAGAGCTCAACTTGGCAACAAAGAAAGATTACTTTCCTCTTCCATTCATTGATCAAGTTCTAGATAATTTAGCTAGGAAAAAGTACTTCTCATTCTTAGATGGCTTCAGTGGGTACAATCAAATCAAGATCGCTCCTAAGAATCAAGAAAATACTACTTTTACATGCCCTTGGGGAACATTTTCCTATTCAGTTTTGCCTTTTGGTCTCTATAATGCTCCTGCAACTTTCCAGAGGGCAATCATAAGTATCTTCTCAGACATCTCATATGATTGCATGGAAATATATATAGATGAATTTACTATTTATGGTAAAACATTTTAGGAAGTTCAAGCCAACTTGAAGAAAGTACTACAGAGATGTGAAGATCACAACTTATCACTGAATAGTCAAAAGTGCTTCATGATGATGTAGGAGGGAATAGTGTTTGGTCACTATATTTCTACTGCAGGAATTCAGGTTGATCCTGCTAAGATTGAGGTCATCTCTAAGCTACCCTCTCCTACCAAGCAAAAAGAGGTATGGAGCTTTCTAGGCTATGCTGGATATTATAGAAGATTCAACAAGGACTTCAGCCAAACAACAGACCCCTTATACAGTCTGCTGAAGAAAGATGCAGATTTTTCTTGGACAGAAGAATGTGAAAAAGCATTCCTTGACTTAAAAGTCACCCTTACATAGGCACCTATTCTGAAAGGACCTAATTGGTCACTTCCATTTCATATTCATACTGATGCATCAGATTATGCCATTGGCGTAGTGTTAGGGTAGAAGGATGGTTCAATAGAACATGCACTCTATTACATAAGCAAAAATCTGCAAGGGGCTGAATTGAACTACACTATTATAGAAAAAGAAATGTTGGCAATCATTTATGCCCTCAATAAATTCAGGCATTATATCACCGGTTATCAGATATTTGTTCATACTGATCATGCCGCAATCCGATATCTCATGAACAAAGCCTCAATATCTGAGAGACTGGCAAGATGGTTATTACTGATGCAGGAATTTGATATTACAATTATGGACAAGCTAGGTAAAGCCAACGTGGTTGTTGATTTCCTCTCTAGAATTCAAAGGCACGATGACTCTGCAATTATTGAAGACTCCTTTCCTGATAAGAACCTATTTGCAATCAAAGTTATTCACCCATGGTATGTTGATATAGCAAATTATCTAGCCACAGGAAGAACTCCTCCTCAATTCTCCCCTAAAGAAAAAAGATTATTGGTAGAGAAAAGCTTGAACTTTTTTTGGATTGCAGATTGCATGTTTTATATAGGGCTAGATCAAGTTATGAGGAGATGTGTACCAGAGGAAGACACTCATGATATACTGCATGCAAGCCATGATGAGCCGTGTGGTGGACATTTTGCTGCCAAAAGGACAACGATGAAAATTTTAAATACTGGTTACTATTGGCCAACTTTCCATAGAGATGCAGCCAAATATACCAAGAGGTGTGACAGATGCCAGAGGATGGGAAGACCAACTCGATCTGATGAGATGCCTCTATTTTCACAAGTTGTAGTTGCACCCTTCGACAAATGGGGACTGGATTTTGTAGGACCAATTGATCCACCTTCCAATGGTAAGTCCTACATCCTTGTATGCACAGATTATGTCACAAAATGGGTAGAGGCTAAGCCTATGAAACATGCTAGGGATAATAAAGTGGTTGAATTCCTCTATGAAAAAATATTTACTAGGTTTGGTGTCTCTAGGGAAATAGTGACAGATCAAGGAGCATAATTTACTTCTACACTTATCGCAGCTTTAGTCAATGAATATAATATATGGCATAGGAAATCAACTCCTTACCACCCCCAGGCCAGTGGCCAGGTTGAAGTCACAAATAGGGACATAGAGGCTATTTTGACTAAAACTGTAGATTTGCATAGGAAGGATTGGGCCACAAAGTTACCAAAAGCTATATGGGCCTACCGTACTACCTGGAAGACTGCTATAGGATATACACCTTTTGAAATGGTGTATGGTAAAATAGCTATGATGGCAATAGAGTTTGAACA